>MU681424.1:255054-266458 GCA_026770625.1 Nicotiana glauca
ATGTGTTACAGTATTATTATGCTATTCTGGTAGAGGCTCTAGACTCATGACCCCCAGATCTTTGGGAGGTTGTTCAGTATGGTTGATTTTCGGATTATTTCTATCTATCAGTTATACTTTTAGTTTCAATGTTGTTAATGATTTTGAGCTTTATGCTCGGGTTGAGAGTGAAATGGGTCGGGCTTGCCTATCAGTTGTGTTGGGCGCCATCACGACCGGTATTGGGGTCGTGACACAATATAAGTATGAGTAAATTACATGCTCGCATTGCAAGTTAAATATTCGCAAAGCAACTTGCTCATTTGGTATACTAACATGGTATATAGTTGTATGGGCTCATTCCAACAATTGCCTATAACTATAAAAATTATTATATAATACACATAATCTATGTCTATCGACACAAAAAAATTCTAATACTTTAAATCATGTTCATATAAATAATTTTAGAATAGAATTCACTTAAGAATGCAGCTAAAACAACAACAACAAAAAATGTTCAAACTAACATATGATACCAATATGATATATAACTATACCAACATGGTATACAATTTTACTTGTTAATTCCCGGAAATCATATGACTATACTACTATTACATAACACACATGCAAAAAGAGAAAGATAAAAAAATTATGTACCACATATTAATATAATAAAGTATTTCAAGATATTGTACTATATTACTATTATTAAAAGAAAATCAAATAGTATACTAATTAAATGTAGCTAATACAACAAAAAAACGATTCAACTAACATATGATACCAATATAACATATAATTATACCAATAGGGTATAAAGTTCTACTAATTAATTTCAGGCAACTATATATGACTATACTACTATTACATAATACACATGCATAAAGAGAAATATAAAAAAATAGTACACCATATATTAATATGATAATGTCTTTCAAGTTATTGTACTGTAATACTATTACATAAAACAAATGCATAAAGAAAAAATTAAAATGATTACATAATAAACATGCATAAAGAAAAATTTAAAAAATTCAAGACATTGTACTATTCTACTATTACTAAAGAAACGTCAAATAGTATACCAATTAAATATAACTAATACAACAAAAAAAGATTCCAATTAACATATGATACCAGTATAGTATATAGATATACCAACATGATATACAGTTGAACGCAAAGAGTTTAAAAATATTTAATTTTATTATTAAACTGAAATAATATCAGTTGTCACATGATCTAATTAACTTAATTTTCTGCATCATAATCTAATATCATTCAGCTTGGAAAATTCTCTAAACATAAATTGCCAAGTTTTGGCAAAACAATACAAATCAACATCCGGACCTCCGAATTCGACTCCGTGCAAATATTGTTGCAGGGTTATTTTCACAAAAATTAAACTTCGGCTAACATTTCCAACTTAGGCTTCTAAACCAAGAACCAAAGGGACCAAAATAACCTGAAGCCTTTTCGGAACGAAAATAAACCTCGCAAGTTATAAAGCCAAAATTACACGTGTGTAAAGCATCAAAAGGGGAAAGAAGGCACCAATACATAAAACAATCAGTTGGGTTGTTACAAATAATGACTATCTATACAACCTTATAATTTTATGGCAGACTAAAACCTTAGAAGTTTTTATTTATTTTTATATATTTTTTTTGTTAGCCTTTTTTTCCATGGGATGGATGATAAAGACATGAAAGGGAAGGTGGATAGATCATACATCTGCTTAGAAAATATAGGGATACTGGCAACGTCAGAAAAAGAAGAAAGAGAAAGAGGGAAAAAAGGATAGGGGATGAAAGAAAAAGGGAGGAGAAAAGTTAGTTGTAGAAGAAACAAAAATAGGAAGATAGATGGCCGGGTTATTATTTTTGATTGCATAGGTATATACTGTAATTATTTTTAGAATAGGTAAAGCCGGGTAATATTTTTGGTAGAATAGGTATATAATATAATTTGGCCCAAATCAAATTAAACTCTGTTTTCTAGTTTCCTTTCTTTTATTTTCAAATTTTACCCTTTTCTTTTAATTAAAATCCTACAAATTAAAAATTCTAAACTGTCCGAAAATGTGAAATTAAACTAATTAACTAATTATAAAAATTATAAAAACTACTTAATCCTAAATTAAAAGAGAAAAAATCAATAAAAGAAAAAAGTATAAAAATGAAGTATTTTTTGTGATTTTCGATTTTTATAAAAAAAATAATTACTAATTAATCCTAAAAATATAGAGATAAATCCTAAATGCCATGCGTGATATTTTGGATTTTTTTATGATTTAAATAAAACTTAAACATGCACAAAAATGCAAATAATTAAATAAAATTCTACAAAAATTCCTAAAAAGGCACTTAATTAAGAAAAAATCTATTTTCTTGGGATTTTATAGGAGTATTTTGTATAGGGCAAAAATCATGTGCTCACATATACTATATAATTTTACTTCATTAAATTATTTAATGATAATAATTAAATAAATAACATGATTTAGCATAAATATCCTATTCGAATAAATATTTACTCAAAATATTACTTTTTTGTTCATTTATATAATGTCGTCTAACTAAACACCAAATTTTAGAATGTCAATTTTATACATGATATAAGCGATAATACTGGAAATCTATTAATATATCTAGTTACAAGGTAAGTGGTGTTACTATCAGCAATAACTTCCTTGTTTCCCTTCCTATCTTAACTAGTATTAGAACTTGTACGATGCACGAATAATTTGACAAAATATTAATCTTATAAAATTATAATCTAATATATCATATTATTTTTATAACTCTTAGTTGTTATTTTATTATTTAATATAGTGTGCAAAAATATAATAAAATCTATACAAAATCAAAGGATACACCACATATTGTATTCAAATAAATTATTTGTTCCTTATTTATTTTTTATTAAATTAGCAAGTACTTAGTACTATACATATACTAATGTAACATTTTATTAAATTGTCAATTGACTTAATATTTTGATATTACTTTTCTTTTAATACAACAACAACAGCAACAACAATAACAACTGTAATGATCCAGTAAATCCAACAAGCGAGGTCTATTAAGATAGATTGATGTCTTAGGTGGCTGAATGATAGATTGATATATATTAAATTGGTGGTTGGAGAGTGCACCACAAATGTCGTTAGCGCTTGTCCCACCTCCTATTTACTACCCCGGAAGGGTATAAGGGAGTTTTTTCCAATTTAAAGTGACAATCGAAACGGGTATTAATTTAACAATCAGAGTCGCCACTTGGGAGAATTTAATGTGTCCCAAGTCACCAGTTTAGAATCCCGAATCGAAGAAATATTGACTCTGTTTTACAGTCCGCGAACACAAAAATTCGGGTAAGGAATTCTATTAATTCAGGAGAAGGTGTTAGGCATTTCCGAGTTCTGTGGTTCATTCAGCGTTATTTAAAATACTTCTTGAACCATGCCACATGAAATGCACCCGCGGTCCACGACACATTTTACTTAACGTTGTTGAGATTTGGATTTGGGTCATATGAAATGGACACCCGAGTTTAAGGAGATTAATTTAAATTATGCACCTAAAGCAACTATGCACTTTTAATTATTCTTCCTAAACTTTGAGATTATTGTGTGGCCAAAATTGGGTCAATCTTCTAATTTCAAATCCATATAATTCATTAGACGACCCTACAATGGCCTTCCTACTCTTTTAGTTCAATCAACCAAATAGCCCAGAGAAATACATTATTGTCCAGCATATCAAAGTAATATAATTTTGGCCTATTTACTATTCAAACTTAGTAACGCCTCTAGGTTATTATGAGGAACCAAGGACAAAATGATCCTATATTATAAGCAACACAACGAATTTTGAAACAAGTTCATCATCAAACATGACATGGCCTCAATGGTCTTTGTATAATATATGTGACAAGAAATGTACATAGTCTTCGAAAAGTTCAACTAAGAGAGAGATCCACACAACATTGTTAATATTTCCTGTAGATTCCTTATTACCTCATACAATCATACTCACACGAATCACTAGTTTTAATGGCGGCATCCACATTTATTAGAGGCTCCAAATAAACAAAATAATCCACAAAATATAGCTATGAACTACTAGCTCAAAACAATCCATACACAAGCAATAAAAACTGCCAAAATTAACTAATACATGATGTTGAACAAAAATAATAATGAAGAGAAGATAGAATGGACCTTTTACAGCCAAAATTCAAAATAAGCCTCTGAATACAACCCGAAGCAAAATCGAACAAAGAACCCGAACAAGACTCGCGACAGGAGCACTCACACGGCTATCTCGACGACCTCGAAGCTCATTGGACGCCTCGAACTAAACTAGAAAAACAAAACCAGCGAACTACATGACAGTAGCGGGTGATTTAGAGTTGTTTCGGGAGGTTTCTCGGTGAAAATCAAAGCCATTCGAGTTGGCCACATGAGCGGGATACTAGGTGGTTTTGGCAGGTAGAGTATGAAAAAGTTGTGGGGTGATATCAGCATCAGTGGGAATCTGGATTTGTGATTGTGGTGAGATAGTTATAGGATTTTCGGTGTAGTTAGTGGGGAATGAAGGTGGAGGATGCCCCCTGATCCAAGACTGATATATTTCTGCCATCTGCTGCTTCGCCCTTTGGACCTTCTCTTTCAATTCAGACTCCGACTGCACAAACTCCCTCGATGGGTCAACAACTCTTGTGCCTAAGTTTTTACTATCCATGGCTATCTTGCCCTTTGACCTTGTGTTGTATGGATGAGTTACCTTAAGAACCACAAACCAACCACCCTTTTCTATAATGAGGAGAACAAAGAGGAACAAAATGAAGTCATCATGTTAACGCCAGGACATTTAACAGCTAAAAATATCATATTTCGTGCTATGCACCTAGCAACAATTAGTGTTTCAAGAATGACTTTGAGGGTCACAAGGTCACTTGGCATCATCCCAATTTGTCCATTTGAATCTTCTCTTTTCTTTTCTCGCACTTCTTAGCTCGCTCATTTTCCTTTCCTTCTTTTCTTTTTGATTATCGCTCTTTTCTTCCCTCTCATTTCTCACATCCCATGATTTCATCCTTTTGTTTTTATTTAATAATAATAAAAAATAATTCAATCGAATCCTATATAAGTTGCATGCGTATCATGTCGCCGCATGAATCAGATCTTTGCGTAGTTTTGGAAGATCGGGAATAAAGTAAACAAACTAACATTCTCATTTTATTTTATTTTATTTTTCTTCTTTTTTTTACCTTAATGACTACTCTGATGAGAAAAGAGAAATAAAAGAAGCAAATCTTTTTTTTTTTTTAATTTTCTAGACTTAATGTTCTATAACCTATTCCAAACTCAAGATTAACGAGCATATATTTTTTCTTTCTTTTTTTTCCAAAACAAATACATTATGGGAATTATTAAGAAAAAATCCTAAAAGAGAAAATTATTTTTTGATTCTTTTTTTAGGAAGAAAATCTAAAGAATAAATCACAAAAAAAATTTTGAATTTTCATTTGATATCGTGATGCAAGATTTCGAAACAAGCAATGAAAAAGATAAAGCAAAATATTTTTGGATTTCAATTTGATTGCCTAAAGGAAGGAACTTTAAAAAAAAAGATAAAGTATATTCTCTTTTCCTTATATGTACAATATCCTAAATTTCTAATGATTTTTTTTCATTAATTTCCCAAAGAAGAACCTCAAAAGAAAATCTTTTTGGATTTTTAGAATTAATATCTTAAAGAAAATCTTTTAAAGAGGTACTAAAAGAAAATTCTCTTTTTCTTTTTTTGGATTTTTAGTCTTAATATACTAAAGAAAAAATAAAAATAATTTATTTTAAGTTCTAGATATTAATTGTCTAAAGAAAAAACCACAAAAGATATTTTTGAACTTATAGAGTTAGTATTCTAAAAAAAACATCTAACATAAATATAAAAACGCCAAATCTCTTTTTTTTTTGGGATCTTTGATTTAGTACACATATTTTTTTTCAAATACAAAATACGAAATAATAACGAAAGACTCGACAAACTTAACTAGACTATGACAGATTCTAGCATCAACTAAATGACTGAAATGAACAATAGACTCAAAAAAACAAAAAAAACTCCTCAGGCAGCTCCTGAATGCAGTGGTCCTGGGGTATCTGTCATGCTCAAACTCCGATAAGTGAATCCACACCTGTATGAGAAAACTGAAACCAACGCTATGTGAGACAATAACATCCGCACTAGACACATGCATGACATGGTTGAGGTTATTTTTTGCAAAATGACTTATGTGGCCAAAAGGTGGATAGAAGTATAAAATTTGGACAGGACCCCGCAAAGCCAAGAACCTAAGATTTACTAGGAAGACCGGACCCTATGTGGGCTGCCTACGTATCACGCCCCGAAAGACGAGAATCAGGTATGCGTAGTTCGGGCAGATTGGATACGGGTGAGAATTAAAAAAATACTAATTTAGAAAAATATATTTCTGGTCTTTTTAAAAAAAATGATGAAAGATGTAAACTCTTTTTGGATTTTTTTTTTCTCTTTTTGATGGCAAAAGTGCAAACTCTTTTTTTTGGAATTTTCATTTTCATTTTTTTTGTTTTTCTTGAAAAAGTGTGAAAGAAAATTATAACTAGGCCCACTTGCTTCATTTTTATACTTCAACCTCTATTTTTTTTCTTTTTTTATTTGCCTCAATTATTATTGGTCCGCCAAATTACCCCTTTTCCCTTGAAAAATATAATATGTAGCACATATGATGCATTAAAATGGTCTGTTATTTTGGGTACACCTGTCCTAGACGGACCCAATGCATGTGTTGAGTCCCCTAAGTCAAGTGCATATGATACAAACAAACGTTCCTACTAGGGATCTGACATGAGGCTATGTTATTCTAGGTTTAAAAACCTGGGTGTATTTGTTCTAGACCTGGCTTACCCGAGCGGACAGCTCGATCCAGGGGGAGGGAGGGCAGCATACCGGGAATACCGAAGCTTCACCGGCTTTGCAACTTGTTCGAACCTCGTTCTAAAATTGGAATGACTCTAACAAAAGAGAAGTCACACGAAGTGCACATTTCCCAGATGAGTTAGAAGACTCAAAGAGAGGAGGGTTTCACAACAATTTATATACAGTTCAACAATATCAAGCGGTAAAAAGCAACAGTTAGCACATTAAGCTCAAACACGCAAAAATTAAATAATAAATAAAGCCAACTATAATAGATATTCTAAGCTCGAATTCTGAACCTAAACCATAAGTTCTGGGTTCTTTTCCACAACAGAGTCGCCAGAGCTGTCACATGTCCTTTTTACTACCCCGAAAGGGTATAAGGAAGTTTTTTCCAAAGTGACAATCGAAACGAGATTATTTATTTAACAATCAGAGTCTCCACTTCGGAGAATTTATGGTGTCCCATGTCACCAGTTTAGAATCCCGAATCGAAGAAATATTGACTTTGTTTTACAGTCCACGAACACAGAAATCCGGGTAAGGAATTCTATTAATCCGGTAGAAGGTGTTAGGCATTCCCGGGTTCCGTAATTTTAACACGGTCACTCAACCGTTATAATCGGCATATTATTTGATTTTAATACATGTTTTAACCTATGGTATATTTTAACTTGTTAGCCGCTTTTAATTATTTTTAGGAAGATTCAACGTTATTTAAAACATGCCTTGAACCACGCCACATGAAATGCACCTGCAGTCCACGATATATTTTATTTAACGTTGTTGAGATTTGGATTTGGGCCACACGAAATGCACACCCGAGTTTAAGGAGATTAATTTAAATTACGCGCCTAAATCAACTATGCAATTTTAATTATTCTTCCTAAACTTTGAGATTATTGTGTGGCCAAAAGTATATGAAAACAAAATTGGGTCAAACTTCTAATTTCAAATCCATATAATTCATTAGACCACCCTACGATCAAATGACCGAATTCAGCAATGGCCTTCATACTCTTTTAGTTCAATCAACCAAATGGCGTAGAGAAATACATTATTGTCCAGCATATCAAAGTAATATAATTTTGGCCTATTTACTATTCAAACTCAGTAATGCCTCTAGGTTATTATTAGGAACCAAGGACAAAATGATCTTATATTATAAGCAACACAACGAACTCTGAAACAAGTTCATCATCAAACAAGACATGGCATCAATGGTCTTTGTATAATATGTGTGACAAGAAATGTACGTAGTCTTCAAAAAGCTCAACTAAGAGAGAGATCCACACAACATTGTTAACCTTTCCTATAGAATCCTTATTACCTCATACAGTCATACTCATACGAATCACTAGTTTTAATGGCGACATGTATGGACTACTAGCTCAAACAATCCATACACAAGCAATAAAAGACTGCCAAAATTAATTAATACATGGTGTCGAACTAAAATAATAATGAAGAGAAGATAGAATGGCTCTTTTGCATCCAAAATTCAAAATAAGCCTCTGAATATAACTCGAAGCAAAATCGAACAAAGAACCAGAACAAGACCCGCGACAAGAGCACTCGTACGGCGATCTCGACGACCTCAAAGCTCGCCGGACACCTCGAACTAAACTAGAAAAATGAAACCAACGAACTACATGACAGTAGCGGGTGATTTGGAGTTGTTTCGAGAGGTTTCTTGGTGAAAATGGCAGACATTTGAGCTGTTGTTCTATACAAACATGAGGCTATTTTCTTGTGTGTTTTCAGCTACTTGTGGTGGAGCTACGGCTGAAAACGACAACTAGTTAGGAGCTGGGTTCAGTGGCAAGAATGGATTTGATGCCAACAACTCATTTCGGGTTTTTGTGATGAAAGCAAGGGGGCATTTTTGTATGATAGAGAAGACAAATCTGATCGGGATCTACGGCGGATCTAATGAAGAAGAAGTAGCAGCTCCAAGTTCTTTGGAAAAAGAAGGAGCTCAACTCTTTTTTTGGTCCAAGCCGTGAAGAAGATGACGCTGGGGGAGCTTGTCGTCTGGTTGAGGAAGACGACGTGAGGGGCGTGTTCTGTGTGTGTTTATGGCGGAAGATGAAGGATGAAGAAGATGAAGGTTAGGGCAACGACTGCTTCTCCATTGTCTTAGGTCTTTTAGGTCTTAGGACTTTTGGTTGGAGAAGAAGCTTCAGAAAACATATGATTCTCAAGGGGTGTAGGTCTAGGGTGTTAGGTCTTCTAGGTTAGCTTTTTATTAAAGGAAGAAGGGTTTTTGGGCATTGGGTCGGGTCGGTCGACCCAATTTGGGTTGGGTAAGGAAAAAATTTTGGGCTTTTAAAGTGTTTGGCCCAATCGAATTTAAACAACCAGCCTTTTCCAATTTCCTTTTCTTTTTTGTTGTTCTTTTTTCTTTCTTTAATTAATTAAAAACCTAAACTAAATTTCTAAATTAATTCAAATAATAAAATTAAGCTAATTATATAATTATAATATTTATAAAAATTAATTGATCCTAAATTAAAAGAGAAAACTTAATAACCCAAAATTTAAAGCTAAGAATGTACAAAGGAGTCATTTTTGTGATTTTCGTTTTTAATAAAGCAACTAACTAATTAATTAATCTTAAAATGTGAACAAAATCTATATGCAATGCATGGTATTTTTGGTATTTTTAATGGAAATTAAATATGCACAATAATGCAAATAATTAACAAAAATTCTACGAAAAATCCTATAAAATTGCAAAAATTGGAAAAGATTATTTTCTTATATTTTATGGGAGTAATTCATATGGGGCAAAAATTATGTGCTCGCAGCTGCCCCTCTTTGCTCGGAAACACAAAAAGTTTTCTGTGCAAAGATAAAGTTAGCGGATACGAGCGATTTTTGCCCGTTTGGATACTCCGTAGGAAGTATTTTTGAAAGTTTGACTGAACCTTGCTTCCGAGGTTGCCTACATATTCTTGGCTGTAAAGGAATAAGGTCAGTGTAGTTCAGAAGTGAATGAGGTGATAGAGTACCGATGTGGAGAGCCGATTGAGGTGTAGTTCCGCCAAGGTTCCGGTCCGTGGTCTTATTATTACATCAAAAATCAAAACATGAAAAATATTAGCTAAGTCTGTCAACTACGAGTTACAAGATTCATATCTATAAGTCTTATGGAGCTTGATCTTGAGTCTTGAGTGGTTCTTCATACACACTTTAGATTTGAACATTGACATTTGCTAGTTGCAGGTTCTAGTTCATCCTTCTTCATCTTTCCAGATCAAGACCAAGTATGCAGTTCTTGTGACCTCGGCCATGTCTTGAGCAACCCACATCTTTCATCAACTTCTGCATTTGGATTAACTTATTGCCTTTCTCTTTTTTTTTCTTTATTGTGACTAACTTCTGTTGATCACCTCGGACTATTGACTCGCATTCTTGCCCGAGCTTCTTTTGTTACTGACTTGAATTGCATTCTGAAGTGAATTCCTTTATCTCCAGGTAGGCACGTGATTGCCAATATTCGAATTGTCTTCCTTTGAACCTTGCTGCTTTCCCTTGAAATCTGTGTTATCTTCCTTTGAAACTTGAATTGTCTTACCTTGTTCTCAAGGTGGGTGCCTGATTGCTGAAGCTTTTTGTGTTCCCCTATTTTCCATGTGGGTTTCTGCAATCAAAACAAACAAAACAAATGAAATTTGCTGCCCCAGTTTGCACTAGGAAGATTTGTGAGTTGTTAGCAAAATTGTAAACCACTTATACAATTGATGCAATGATGAGAGTAAACTAAAAACTAGACTAGGATGTACGTCTCCTACGAGTAAAACCAAGAAACTTTGACTAGCAAATGTGTATGCTAAAATAAAATCTGAATGAACCAAACTAGGAAGTGTGTATCCTATAGGTGAATTTAAATGACCAAGACTAGGAAGTGCGTCTCCTAGGGGTGAATTTAAATAACCAAGACTAGGAAGTGTGTCTCTTAGGGGTGAAAACTTCAGTGACTAAAACTTGCAAGTGTGTCTCCTAAAAGAATAACATGAAAGACCTTGATTAGGAAGTATGTCTCCTACAGGTAAAGCTTCAACGAACCAGACTAGGAAGTGCGTCTCCTAGGGTCGAACATAAATGACTCAAACTAGGAAGTACGTCTCCTAGGGGTGAAATCTCAATTTAGGAAGTGCATCACCTACAGGTGTATCTTGAAAGACCCAGACTAAGAAGTGCGTCTCCTAGGGGTGAAACTTCAATGACCCAAACCGAAAAATTCCCAGCATAAATTCAAATTCAGAAGTGAGAAGGAAGGCAACAGTGGCCGGAAGAAGTTAGTCCAGGTTTCGAAGGAAAAACAATTCGAACCTCACAAGAAGGAAAGAAGCAGTCCAGGTTCGACAATCAGACACTTACCTGGAGAATAAGAGAAATCACTTCAGAACACAATTCAGGTTAGCAACAAAAGAAGCTTGCTTAAA
>MU681425.1:23584-36871 GCA_026770625.1 Nicotiana glauca
CATGTCTATAGGTTTAAAACAATTTTTGCATTAGATACCATACCTATTGGTTTGAAAACAAGTATTGTATTTTAGATATCATGTCTATAGGTTTAAAACAAGTTCTGCATTTTAGATACCACGGCTATAGGTTTAAAATAAGCTTCTGCATTCAGATACTACGTCTATAAGTGTATAAAATCAGCAATGTGTAGAAAACATGCCTATAGGAGTTTCTAAATGAATTTGATTCGCTTCACTCAATGCTAGATATAAAATCAGCAATAATATACTATCACCTGCAGAGCCTGTAATCAATTTGTTAAGTCGGCATCTCTTTAGTCTGTTACTTAACCAAAGTTTATCAAGCATGCCTATAGGATCCCGAATAATTCATTTCGAGGTCTTACTGTCTCATCACCTTCTGAATTCAGTATATGTCATGCCTATATGACCCCGTCTTAACATTTAGGCAAGCCTTAGAGTAATAATTAAAAAATGAATCTGCTTCTGTTAATTATTACAACCAGCAGGCAGGCCTGGTTGGGGCTTCCTATCTGAATTTTGTAATGAACCAGGCTGCCTCAACTTCTAAACTCCCTCATCTATAATTTCGATCAGACCTTAAAAAGTATGTGAAAGTCATGCTAATTAGATGATTTTTTTTTTCAAGGAGGTATATCTGAGCCTCTACTTGTTTATATGTTTTTCCCCCATAATATGCAATATGTGTTTTGTTTGACGCCTTAGAGTTTTACCTTTTGAAACCTCAAACAAGCCTAATATTCCTCCCTTTTGGGATTAGTAGTCCTAAGTACCTCTGGGACTGATAGAAGTGGGACGGGTGATAGCATGCAATAAGTAATCGAGACCAATCTGCGTTTTAAATACCTTAATGGGGTGTAAAGGGTGGATATGGATATGATGACCACGTGATAATGTCATGTGTAGCCCCTCATTGAGGAATGATTACTGGGCATTTGTGGGGTGATCTATATTTTTAATAAACCTAGGACCCCCTTTCCTTTATTCTTTATTTCTTTTCAGCATTTTAGCTCTTTATTTTTAAAGAATCAGTCTTTCTAATTTCCCTTTTTAATTTTGTCTACTTTCAAAACCTTTATGTGTTAAAATCCCCTCTTATTTAAGCCTTATTTGCTTATATGTTGATTTTATCCAAATTCACAATGATTGTCTGGCCGGGAACCACACTAGTGGATTCTGAGGGGTGCCTAACACCTTCCCCTTAGAATAATTTCAAGCCCTTACCCTATCTCTGGTTATTCAAATCGAACAGTTCTGGTGTCCTAATGCACCCTAATCATTAGGTGGCGACTCTTAAAACGCAAACCCAGTTCCCAAAAGGAATGAGTTGTCACTCCAAATGTTATAAACCCAATTTTGCGAGAAAAAGGGGCGCGACAAAGACGGTTAAGGATTGGTTGTATGACTTATGGTTGTCTAGGTATACATCAAAGTTCGACGGTCCGATTGACCGAGTATATCTGACATAAGTTCACTATGGAAAGTTCAAAGGGAAACCTACTTATACAAATGCAATTAATCCTTGCTTGCGAATCTCATAGTTTTTCAAGTATATTTCTATGATATAGCCATTCCCCATTCATGTGGGGCGGGGGGTGGGGGATATATGAGTTTAAGCATTAATATGGCTTAAAAGAGGGTGAATGGAAAATGGAGGGAAATAAAATTTTTAAGTAAAATTTTAAGTTTTCCCCCTTGACAAAGGGACATTGTCCCATACTGGAAGAGGAAGAGGTTTTTAATGGGTATATAAGTAATTGATCTTCTTCTAGCTCTTAAAGAGTTGAGAAGAAGTCAAGCCTCGCATCGTCGTCATCGCTGGCTCGCTCGTCTTCGACTTCGGATTTAGATTTGGTCAAATGATCGATTGATTGATTGATTTTTGACCAAATTCATTTGTTAATAGTAAATATTAATAGAAATGTTATTAAAAATCTGTTTAATAACATAATATTAATATTAATATTGATATGAAGTCCAACCATTATGTGTTTTCCATTTTTCAGTTATGTAACTGAATCTCTTCAAGGCCTAGTTTATTATTGGAGTCCATTACTCAAATGGTCACTCAACTATGTCAAATTATCTCTTAAAGTCACTTTTATTTCATTTGTAACAACAAAGTCACTAAACTATGTCTATTGCACTCATAAGATCAGTCAACTAGAGTTTTCAAATTTTGGAGTGTCTGTCATGATCCAATTCCATAACAGGATATGATGGCGCCCAACGCCATTGCTGGGCAAGCCAACGTGGAAAAATACTAACTGAACTATCAGCCACCTTTACCCCAGATTAGTTTAAATAATTATTTAAGATGGAAATAAATCAGAAATGATGAATAAAATCATAATACTCATACAACCCCAAAATAATACAGTCTACTAATGTGTGTGCCAAGACCTAGCGTCACACGCTGTGGGTAACTAGTAGAATATACAAAAGAATCACACTATCCTTCTATCCGAATCAGAATAGAGAGCAAAAAAGGAAATACATAAGGAAGACTTCCTCAGGCTGCTGAATGGCATGGAAGGGAAGCAGCTCACCATATAAGTCTCGAGTCAGCTCAGTGATGCGCACCGGACGGATAGCCAGATACACCTGCCTCAAACCCTGTACAACTAAGTACAGAAGTGTAGTATGAGTACATAAACAATATGTACCCAGTAAGTATAACGTCTAATCTCGAAGAAGTAGAGACGAGAGGTCGACATGATATCTACTAGGATCAAATAAAGTGAGAGGAGTTCATAATAAGCATGGATTTCACAAGTTATTAAGCATTTATAAGCGCAGAATAATAGTTCCTTTCCATATATATATATATATATATATATATATATATATATATATATATATATATAAACCAGAGANAGAGACGAAGTCCAGTCCACAGAGGTAAATCACTAAGCAAGAACATGCGCAAGTAATATCGAGGGACGTACGACCCGATCTAACGTAAAAATAAATTATGCATTGGTGAGGGTCGAACGGCTCGAACCATAGATGCATCTATTACCCCGCTCGCGAATCAATCATACGATGTGGTCAACATAATTAAACATAGCAACAGGCAGACAACAATATATAATTCTAGGAACCGTTATTCACAGGTATGTTCAATTTCTCTTTAAAAGGACAACAAAAATAAGGTTCCTACCACTAGTCTCATTTAATTTAATCAACATGGTTTATATGAATCCGAATCTAAGCATCAAGTTACAAGTAAATCACATAGAGCATGCTTATGGGTCCTAGACTACTTGGACTTAGCATAATAGTAGCTACGCACAGACTCTCGTCACCTAGTGCATACTAGCCCCTGCATATAGTGGCAATTTATTTGATTATTACACATATGGGGACAATTCCCTCTTATATGGTTATAAAGGAGACTCACCTCGCTCCAGAGTGCACTTCCAATACCAAGAACGAGTCCAATTCCTCAATTCGTAGCCGAACAATCCCAAGCTAGTTAAATGAAGTAGGCACTAGTTAATATAGACTCACAATATCGAATTCTAGCTATTTAATCCCAACCATTAATATATGTTTCCTAATTTCTGACCCGAGGCCCACATGCCCGGATTTCGAGATTTTTCGAAGGAAGTTGTTCTCTACAACCTAAGGATCAATAATATGTGGTTTCTAATTCATTTCATAACAAATTTTGTGGTTTAATCTAATTATTTTTAAAACTCTAGGTTTTTGCTCTAACCCTAAGAATTCACCCTAATACTAGTGTTTAATCTACCCAAAACAATGATATTGAACTAAAAATAGGTAGCACACACTTACCTCAAGTTGCTAAGTGAAGACCTTCTCTCAAAAGCTCCCCAATCGCCCAAAGGAGGAGTGGAAATGTCATAAAAATGACTTAGAACCCATATTAAATGAATCTCACTACCCAGCGATTTTCGCATCTGCGGTCAGGGGACCACATCTGCGCTCCCGCATCTGTGAGGATTTAACCACACCTGCGAAAATGGGGACAGAAGGTTGAGACCGCATATGCGGTCTCCTAGCCTCATCTGGGGAGCCGTTTTTGTGGCTTGGGAGCCGCATCTGCGGTTCCTGGCTTGGCCACCTGGGCCACTTCTGCGATGGAAAGACCGCATCTACGGTCCAAGAACTGCAGATGCGGTTATGACTGAAGCAGCAATCCTTCAGCCCTTTCCCAAAATTTCCACTTCACTCGAGGCTCGTCTGATTGACGCTCGGGGCTCCCGGGCCCCCTTGAACATGCCGAGAAGTCTTAAAACACAAGACAGACCTACTCAAACCTTCAAAACCCCTGAAGCAACGCTAAATCTAGAATTCACCCCCTAAAACCAAATGAATCTAACTTATGAACTTCAAGTTCTTAATTTCCTCCAACGGGCCAAAATGCCATAAAACTACTCGGATTGACACCAAATTTTACAGGAAAGTCTTAAATGATGTTTCGGACCTGTACCGGGCTTCGGAACTAAAATATGAGCTTGATACCTAAGAAATAAATGATTACTTAGTTTCTTCAAATCCTTAAAACTTTAGATTGACAATTTTTAATAAAAATTCATTGCTCGGGCTAGGAACCTCGGAATTCGATTCCGGGCATACGCCCATGTCCCATATTGTTTTTCTACGGACCCTCCGGGATCGTCAAATCACGAATCCTGTTTTGTTTGCTCAAATGTTGACCAAAGTCCTAGTTTTTTATGAAAATCCCGAGGAATCTAATGGCCATATTTCACCCAAAACTCTTCCAAATCCCGTACCAACCGTCCTAGCAAGTCATAAATTAGCTAAAGCAAGTACGTGGAGTTTTATTTAAGGGAACAGGGTTCTAAAAGGCAAAATGACTAGGCGAGTCGTTACATTCTCCATCACTTAAACAAACGTTCGTCCTCAAATAGACATTGAAAAGTACCTCAGCTGCTGAATATATGGGGATATTTGCTTCACATGTCCTCCTCGGACTCCCAGGTCGCCTCCTCGACTGGTTGGCCCCTTCACTAGACCTTTATCGTAGAAATCCTCTTGGATCATAACTGGCGATCATGTCTATCAATAATGGCAACTGGCTCCTCGTCAAAACCCAAGCTCTCATCCAGCTGAATAGTACTAAAGTCTAACACATGGGAAAAGTCGGCATGATACTTTCGAAGCATCGACACATGAAAAATTGGATGAAATCCCTATAAGCTGGGGGGTAACGCAAGCTCATAGGAAACCTCCCCAACTCTCCTAAACACCTAAAAGGGAACAATAAACCTTGGGCTCAACTTGCTCTTCTTCCCGAACCTCATAATGCCCTTCATGGGCGAGACTTTCAAGAGAACCTTCTCGCTGACCATAAATGATACATCACGCGCCTTCTGATCCGCGTAACTCTTCTATCTGGACTAAGCTGTGTGAAGCCTCTCCTGAATCAACTTCACCTTATCCAAGGTATCATGTACCAAGTATGTACCATACAACTTAGCCTCACCAGGCTCGAACCATATAATAGGAAAACAATAACAGCGACCATATTGAGCCTCGTATGGAGCCATCTCAATGTTGGACTGATAGTTGTTATTATATGAAAACTCTACCAAGGGCAAGAACTATTCCCACTGCCCTCCAAAGTCAATCACACAAGCTCTAAGCATACCCTCTAAAATCTAAACTGTTCGCTCCGACTGCCCGTCGGTCTGAGGATGGAATGTTGTTCTAAGCTCTATACAGGTTCCCAACTCACTCTGAACGGCTTTCGAGAAATATGAATCGAATTGAGGGCCTCTGTCTGATATGATGGAAACAGGCACACCATGCAATCAGACTATCTCCCAAATGTAAATCTGAGCATATCTCTCCGATGTATAAGTAGTCGCCACTGGAATGAAGTGAGCCGACTTGATCAACCTATCAACAATGAACCACACTGAATCGAGCTTCTGCAAAGTCTATGGCAACCCCACTATCAAATCCATGGTGATATGCTCCCACTTCCCCTCTGGGATAGGCATCTGCTGAAGTAGGCTACCCGACCTCTGGTGTTCATACTTGACCTACTGGTAATTCAAACATTTAGCCACATATTCCACTATGTCTTTCTTCATCCTCCGCACCAATAATGTTGCCTCAAGTCGTGACATATCTTCGTACCTCCCGGGTGTATAGAATACCATGAACTGTGTGCCTCCTCTAGGATCCTCTTCCTCAGACCATCAATATTAGGATTACATAGACGACCCTGGAGTTGCAAAACACAATCCTCCCCAATAGAAACTTCCTTGGAACGCCAAATATGGATCATCAAACTGTCGGGCCTTAATCTGCCCCAATAAAGAAGACTGAGCGACTACACACGCAAGAACTCGGCTGGGATCTGAAATGTCCAACCTCACAAGCCTGTTAGCCAAGGTGAATGTCCAAAACTAGTGGTTTCTCCGCTGCTGGAATGAATGCCAAGCTACCCATACTCTCCACCTTTCTGCTCAAAACATCCGCGACCACATTTGCTTTGCCTGGATGATAAAGAATGGTAATGTCATAATCCTTTAGTAACTCAAGCCACCTGCGCTGCCTCAAATTAAGATCCCTCTACTTGAATAAATACTGCAAGCTCTGATGATCGGTGTAAACCTCACATGACACCCCATACAGATAATGCTTCCATATATTAAGAGCATGAACAATCGCAACAAACTCCAGATCGTGCACAGGGTAGTTCTTCTCATGAATATTCAGTTGACGTGAAGCATATGCAATAACTTGCCCCTCTTCTACACCGTATACATCCTCGAGCCAAAAGGCAATACAAGAACTGGTGTTGTAGTCAAGGCTGTCTTGAGCTTCTAGTAGCTCTCCTCACAATCATCGGACCAACTGAATGGAGCACCCTTCTGGGTCAATCTAGTCAAACGTGATGCAATAGATGAAAAGCCCTGCACAACTTGCCGGTAATAACCTGCTAGCCCTAGGAATCTCCTGATCTCAGTCGCTGAAGTAGGACGTGGCCAACTCTGAACTTCCTCAATCTTCTTGGATCCACCTTAATACCCTCTCCCAACACATTATGATCCAAGAATGCCACTGATTCTAGCCAAAACTCACACTTGGAGAACTTAGCATATAGCTTCTGTTCCTGCAAGGTCTGAAGCACAACTCTCAAATGTTGCTCGTGCTTTCCCAGGCTGCGAGAATATATCAAGATGTCGTCAATGAAGACAATAACAAATGAATCAATACAAGGCATGTACATCATGTTCATCAAATCCATAAATGCTGCTGGGGCATTAGTCAAGCAAAAGGACATCACCAAAAACTCATAATGGCCATATCTAGTTTGAAATGCAGTCTCCGGAACATCCGAGGCCCAAATTCTCAGTTGATGATACCCTGACCTAAGGTATATCTTAGATAACACCCTAGCACCCTGCAACTGGTCAAACAAATCATCAATATGAGGCAACAGATACTTGTTCTTGATGGTGACTTTGTTCAACTGGCGGTAATCAATGCACATCCTCACAGTCCCATCCTTCTTCTTCACAAACAACACTGGTGTACCCCAAGGCGATACACTTGGCCTAACAAACCCCTTCGCCAATAACTCCTCAAGCTGCTCCTTCAACTATTTCAACTTCTTAGGAGTCATACGGTATAGTGGAATATATATATACTGAGTGCCTGGAGCCAAATCAATATCACAATCCGGAGGCATGCCAGGAAGATCAGAAGGAAAAATATCGGCGAACTCTTGAACTACTGGAACTGAATCAATTGTCGGAGACTCTTCGGTGGTGTCTCGAACATAAGATAAATATGCCAAACACCCCTTCTCGACCATATGCTGAGCCTTCATGAAAGAAATAATCCGACTAGGGGTATAAACTGTGGAACTCTCCCCTCCAACCTCGACAACCCTGGCATCACTAGTGAAACAGTCTTGGCGTGGCAATCTAGAACAACGAGATATGGAGATAACCAGTCCATGCCAAGGATGACCTCAAAATCCATCATATAATGCAGCAGAAGGTATGATTTAGTCTTGAAACCATAGAACGTGACCACACAGGACTAGTAGACTCGATCCATAACCACAAAATCACCCATAGGAGTGGACACATAAACCGGAGTGGACACATAAACCGGAGTGCCCAAAGGCTCAGGAGAAATAACCAGGAAACGAGCAAACAGAGATGACACATATGAATAAATATACCCTGGATCAAATAATACCGCAGCATCTCTACCACCAACGAAAATAATACATGTGATGACGGCATTTGAGGCCAATGGATATGGCCTAGGAAGAAGAGCATAGAATCTAGCTGGAGTGCCGGCTGCTGGCCTCTACCTACCTAAGCAGTAGCTGGCTGACCTCTCCCTGCCTGACCTCCACCTCTAGGACAGCCTCTACCAGCCTGCCCTCCACCTCTAAGTGGCTGGGCAGCCGGTGCTGATATCATGGGTTGTTGAGCCTACTGCACTACCTTGGCCCAAAGTCTGGGGCAGGTACTCTTCATATGATCTGGTTCTCCACACTCATAGCATAATCTGGTACCATGGCCTGCTGACCTGAATACCCACTAGAAGAATCCTGGATGGCCGGTGGGCGATGGGAACTCTTTGGCATGGCGCTAAAGTGAGCACTAGAAGAATCCAGATAACCAAAATACCTGCCGGAGGAACCCTGAATAGTTGGAGGGTGGTAAGAACTCTCCGGCATCGCACTAAAATAAGGTCTCACTGGAGCACCTCAGGTAGGGGGTGGTGGTGCTGAATGCGGGGGTCTACTGGGCTGACCTCTCCCAAAGTGACCTCTACCCCTAGCTGGGGCACCTCTGAACTCTCCCAAAAATCTAGCCCTCTTATCCTGCTGTATCTGCTCTCTACCCCTCTGGCGATACCCCTCAATCCTGCGAGCAATCTCAACCACTAGCTGATACTCTGCACCCATCTCTACCTCTCAGGATATACCAGATCAAATACCGAGGTGTAACCCCACAACAAACCTCTGCACTCTATCTGCATCTGTGGGAAGTATCATGAGTGCATGGCGAGGCAACTCAAAAAATCTTGCCTCATAATCGTTCACAGACATCTGACCCTACTCAAGATGCTCAAACTGATACTATAGCTCTTCCCTCTCAAAGGGTGGAATGTACCTATCCAAGAATAACTATACAAACTGGATCCAAGTGACCGGAGGAGAACCTGCTGTCCTGCCAAGAACGTAGGACTGCCACCATCTACGGGCCCTTCCCTTAAGCTAAAAAGTAGTGAAGTCTACTCCATGCGACTCCAATATCCTCATGTTGTGCAGTCTGTCCCTGCACCTGTCAATGAAGTCCTGGGCATCCTAATGACGCTCAACCCCGAAGATAGGAGGGTGAAGTCTAGTCCATCTGTCCAATAGCTTTTGCGGGTCGCCATCCGCAGCTGGTCTGGGCTGGGGTGCCACCGCGGTAATTGGCTAGGCCCTATCTACGGGTATTCCACCCGGGGTCTGATATACTGTAGTTGCATGACCAGGAGCCTGGGCAGTAGGGGTCTATGCTCTCCCTCCTGCCTGTGAGGTAGCTGGATCTACTGGAAATAAACCAGCCTGAGTCATAGAATCCATGAACCGTAGCATACGGCCCATGACCTCATGATCTCGATGCTGTCATAAAGTCAGCCGGGGTAGGCTCAGCCACGGGCGCCTCACCTTGCTCCTCAATGATAGGATCTCCTGCAGGATCTGCTGGTGGTGCTACCGGAATAGCTCTGGGACGCCCTCATCCCCTACCACGGGCCGGTTCCCTCCCCCGGCCTCTACCTCGGCTTCTAGCAACGGGGGAAGCAGCTCCTCTCGGGTCCGGGACATCAGCCGTGCGTGTCCTCACCATCTGTGAGAGAATAGAAAAGGGAAATTTAGTATACCAACCACTGCACGATAGAAAGTGAATAAAGAGTAGTCTTTATTAATACCCTATAGCCTCTCGAAGAAAAATACAGACGTCTCCGTACTGATCTACAAGACTCTATTAGGTTTGCCCATGACTTGTGAGACCTAGGTGAACCTAGTGCTCTGATATGATGTCATCACGACCCAATTCCATAAAAGGTCATGATGGCACCCAACGCCATTGCTGGGCAAGCCAACACGAGAAAATACTAACTAAACTATCAGCCACCTTTACCCCAAATTAGTTTAAATAATTCTTTAAGATGGAAATAAATCAGAAAAGATGAATAAAAATCATAATACTTATACAGTCCCAAAATAATACAGTCTACTAATGTGTGTGCCAAGATCTGGTGTCACAAGTTGTGGGCAACTAGTAGAATATATAAAAGAATTATACTATCATACTGTCCGAAATAGAATAGACAGCAAAAAAGGAAATACATAAGGAAGACTACTTCAGGCGGCTGAATGGCATGGAAGGGAAGCAGCTCACCGTAGAAGTCTCGATTCTGCTCAATGATGCGCACCAGACGGGTAGACAGATACACCTGACTCATACCCTGTACAACTAAGTACAGAAGTGTAGTATGAGTATATAAACAATATGTACCCACTAAGTATCCCGTCTAATCTCGAAAAAAGGGAGACGAGAGGTCGACATGATACCTACTAGGGTCAAATAAAGTGAGAGGAGCTCATAATAAGCAGGGATTTCACAAGTTATTAAGCATTTATAAGCGTAGAATAACAGTTCCTTTTCAAATATTATCGTGGGCATCTATCTCTCTCTCTCTCTATCTCTCTCTCTCTCTCTCTCTCTCTCTCTCTATATATATATATATATATATATATATATATATATATATATCAAGTAGATATAAAGTCGAGTCCATAGAGAAAAATCACTAAGTAAGAATATGCGCAAGTAATACCAAGGGACGTACGGCCCGATCTAACGTAAAAATAAATTGTGCACTGTCGAGGATCGAACGGCTCGAACCATAGATGCATCTATTACCCGGCTCACGAATCGATCATGCAATGCGGTCAACAAAATTAAACACAGCAACAAGCAGACAACAATATATAACACTAGAACAGTTATTCACAGATATGTCCAATTTCTCTTTAAAAGGCCAAGAAAAACAAGGTTCATACTAGTCTCATTTAATTTAATCAACATGGTTTATATGAGTCTGAATCTAAGCATCAAGTTACAAGTAAATCACATAGAGCATGCTTATGGGTCCTAGACTACCGGACTTAGCATAATAGTAGCTACGCACGGACTCTCATCACCTAGTGTGTACGTAGCCCCCGCATATAGTGGCAATTTATTCTATTATTACACCTATAAGGACAATTTCCTCTTACAAGGTCGGAAAGGAGACTCACCTCGCTCCAGAGTGCACTTCCAATACTAATAACAAGTCAAAGTCTTCAATTCAGAGCCGAACAATCCCAAGCTAGTTAAACGAAGTAAGAACTAGTTAATATAGACTCACAATATCGAATTCTAGCTATTTAAGCAATTTCCCAACCATTAATACAAGTTTCCTAATTTTCGACCCCGGGCCCACGTGCCCGGATTCTGAGATTTTCCAAAGAAAGTTGTTCTCTACAACCTAAGGATAAATAATATATGGTTTCTAATCCATTTCATAAATCTAAGTTTTGTTAAAACCCTAGGTTTTTTGTTCTAACCCCAAGAATTCACCTTAATACTAGTGTTTAATCTACCCAAAACAATGATATTGGACTAAAAATATATAGCATACACTTACCTCAAGTTGCTAAGTGAAGACCTTCTCTCAAAAGCTCCCAAATCGCCCAAAGGAGGAGTGGAAATGTCATAAAAATGACTTAGAACCCGTATTAAATGAACCTTACTGTCCAGCGATTTTCGCATATGCGTTCAGGAGACCACATTTGCGAGGATTTAACTGCATCTACAAAAATGGGTAGAGAAAGCTGGGACCGCATCTGCGGTCTCCTGGCCACATCTGCGGAGCCACTTTTGTGGCTTGGGAGCCGCATCTGTGGTTCCTGGCTTGGCCACCTAGGATGCTTCTGCGATGGAAAGACAGTATCTACGGTCCCGCATCTGCGTTCCAAGAACCGTAGATGCGGTTATGACAGAAGCAGCAATCCTTCAGCCCTTTTCCAAAATTTCCATTTCACTCGAGCCTCGTCCGATTGACGCTCGGGTCTCCCAGGCCCTGCCTGGACATGCTGACAAGTCTGAAATCACGAGACGGACCTACTCGAACATTCGGAACCCCCGAAACAACGCTAAATCTAGATTCACCCCCTAAAACCAAATGAATCAAACTTATGAACTTCAAGTTCTTAAATTTCCTCTAATGGGCCAAAATGCCCTAAAACAACTCGGATTGACACCAAATTTTACAAACAAGTCTGAAATGATGTTTCAGGCCTGTACCGGGCTTCAGAACCAAAATACGAGCCCGATACCTAAGAAATCAATGATTACTTAGTTTTTTTAAATCCTTAAAACTTTAGATTAATAATTTCTAATAAAAATTCATTACTCGGTCTAGGGACTTCGAAATTCGATTTCGGTCACACGCCCAGGTCCCATATTTTCCTACGGATCCTCCGGGACCATCAAATGACGAATTTGAGTCCGTTTGCTCAAAATATTGATCAAAGTCAAACTTAGTCTTTTAAGAAAATCCTAAGGAATCTAATGGGCATACTTCACCCAAAACTCTTGCAAATCCCAAATCAACCATCCCAGCAAGTCATAAATTAGCTAAAGCAAGCACGGAAAATTTTATTTAAGGGAACGTTGTTCTAAAAGGCAAAACGACCAGGCGAATCGTTACAATGTCAAATACCTATTTTACACTCTAAATTCTAAACATTTATCTTCTTTTTTTTTAACTTTTTATATATTATAATTTTTTCCTTTTTAATTTATACTATGGACCTATAGAATAAATAAATATTATTTATAAATTAAAAATATAAAAAGTATTTAAGCATATATAATATCGGAATAACAAAATAATGAGCATAGTAAAAAAATTGATTAGAATAATTTATTAGTAATAATAATTTTAGTATTAACAACAAAAATTTAAACATATATTCACACAATTCAGAATGAGAGAAAATAAAGGTTTGTAAAATATATATTTCAAGCACGTTATATAAAAATAATTATTTAACTAAAGGTATTTTTATAATATACATTATATATATTTGAAATTTATGCTCAATTGTATTATATATATATATATATATATATATATATATATATATATATATATATATATATATATATATATATATATATATATATATATATA
>MU681425.1:39239-67967 GCA_026770625.1 Nicotiana glauca
ATATTCCATGCAAGATTTAATATAGCATATTTTACCATATACAGATAGTCCCTCTGCTTTCCGGTAACATAACTTTGTGTCGTCAGAAAGTTGATAGAAACATAGTAATATAATTGAACATAATTTTCAAGAACATATAATGTACACGAATGCACTTAGCGAAATGTCGTTTGCCTTTTTTACCCTTTAAAAATAGATTTATATTGGACAAAATTATAATTTAAGTTATTTTCCTAATATTTAGGAATTCAAAATTAATTTATATTTTTGGTTATTAAATCTTTCCTAATTGAGACAGGTAGAAAGTCCTAATATTTAAGGCTTTAAAAGTTTTGCCTTATATAAATTATTTTTATTTAAATTATGTAATATAATTATAATTCCTTTCAGGTTAAATTTATAAATATTGAGGACTTTAAAATAAACTAACAGTTAAATTATTAAGGTTTGTAAAAGACACAGAAGATCCATTTATTAACACGCTTCGGTTACAGTTAGTTCATATTTTCATTCAAAATATTTTAGCACCTCTTTTATTTATAAAACAACAATTAACCAAGGTCTTTGCATAGTTCGTGACGTGATGATTTTTAGTTGTATACGTAATCTATATCTATATCTATACTATATTAAAAGCACGAAGGTCCTTAGCGAAATGTCGTTCGACTTTTTACCCCTTTAAAAATAGATTTATATTGGGCGAAAATGACTTATAGTTATTTTTCCTAATATTTAAGAGTTTAAAATCAATAAAAATTTACTCATTAAATATTTCCTTATTTGAACTAAGTGAAAAATCTTAATAATACTAAAATCACAAACATTCTACCTTATATAAATCTTCAACATAAACTAAGACCAAATAACGCCAAATCTTCCAATGATGTCATATGAGTTCTCTCTAATTGCACGTTGTTCAAAATAGATCGAGTAATTGTGCTAAATTTTAGTTGCACAATTGTGATATAAACAAAAAGAAAAAAAGAAAAGATTCTCAGTTAAATGCATAATATTTTGCTTAGACATAAATAGTGATAAAAAATTAAAAATTAAACTCAGCAATTGAAGTAGCTACGGATAGCGATAAAGAAAATGATTTGCAAAAGCCAATGACACTAACCATTCGAAAAATATAAAAATTCAAATTCAAATTGTAATGACCCGACCAGTCGTTTTGAGCTCTAGCGCGTCTTTCAGCAGTCTGAGGCCATGAGCAGCTTCATTTCACGTATTATGACTTGTACGCGTGATCAGAATTGAATTACGGGAAGTTTAGAGTTGATTTGGAAAGAGAATTCTCATTTCAGAAGCTTAAAGTTAAAAGAATTAACTAAGATTGGATTTTTGAGTAAACGACCTCGGAATCGGGATCTAAAGGTTCCAGCAGGTTCGTATAATGATTTCGGACTTGGGCGTGTGCCCGGATCGGGTTTTGGATGACCCGGGAGCATTTTGGCGCCTATTGTGGAAGTTAGCATTTTGGAAGAAATTTTATAAGTTTGGCTTGAAGTGCATTTATGTGTTATCGATGTCCGTTTGGGATTTCAAGTCTGGGAATAGCTCCGTATGGTGATTCCGGAGTTTGGAGCACGATCGGAAGTGAATTCAGAGGTCCGTGGGTCATTTTAAAGTCGTTTGGCTAAATATAGAAATTTAAAAGTTTTTGAGAAGTTTGACCGGAAGTGGACTTTTTGGTATCAAGGTCAGAATATGATTCTGAAAGTAGGAGTAGGTCTGTAGTGTCGAATATGACTTGTCTGCAAAATTTAAAGTCAATCAAACGTGATTTGATAGGCTTCGGCATCGAATACAGAAGTTTGAAATTTTAAATTTCATAAAGCTTGGATTGGAGGTCAATTCATGATTTCGATGTTGTTTGATGTGATTTGAGGCCTCGAGAGAGTCTGTAATGTGTTTTGGGACAGGTTGGCATAATTGGTCGGAGTCTCAGGGGGCCTCGGGTGTGTTTCGGCGTAGTTTCAGATTATTTCGGGTTGTGTTGTTGCTACAGATTTCTATTTCTGGTTTCCTTCTTCACCAACGCGAAAGGAGTTCCACGTTCGCGAAGAGGAAGGTGGAAGGCTGCTGGTTTTAGCCTTCGTGAATGCGAGGTATGGGTCACGAACGCGAAAGAGTCGAGCTGGTTACTATGCGAACGCGAGGAGGAGATCGCGAACGCGTAGAAGGAAAAGTTGGGCCTGAGGTCATTGGCCTAGACGAACACGAGGCTTGGTATTCGAACGCGAAAGGGCTGGGTAACTGGCCTTCGCGAACGCGATCAAGGGGGCACGAATACGAAGAAGGGCGGACCTGGGCTGGGCAGAATATTTAAAATCGGAGTTTGAGTTTATTTCACCCATTTTTCTCTTGGCTTGGGAGATTTTTGGAGCTTTTAAAGAGTTCGCTCCGTCATTCATCATGAAGTAAGTAATTTATGCTAGTTTTGAGTTAAGTACAGGACTTATTTATGGATTTAGACATGGAAATTTGTAGAAAACTTGGGGTATGAGGGAAGACCTAGAAATTTATATTCTTGGAAATTGGCCACGATTTTGGGTATGGTATTAAGAGAAAATCATATATTTGAGTTTGTGAGTTCATGGGTAAGCTTTGTCTTTGAAAATTTTTGGAATCCGGGCACGTGGCCCCAGGGTATTTTTGTCAATTTTTCGATCGAGATTAAGAATTGCTATAAATTAGATTGTAATGAATAATTGAGCATATATTAATGGATTTGCGTGATTATTTGTTAGTTTTGGAGTATTGTGCATTGATTCGAGTCTTTAGAAGGGTGTGGAATACCGGTTATGGATCTTTGGAGCGAGGTGAGTCTCCTTTCTAACCTTGTAAGAGGGAATTGTCCCCATATGTGAGTTAATTGGTTATGTGCTCCTATTTGTGGGGGCTACCTACGCACGAGGTGACGAGAGTTCGTGTGTAGCTACTATTATGCTATTGTCCGGGTAGTCTAGGACCAAAAAGCATGTTGTACGTGGATTATCTATAAAATTATTGACAACATGAATTGCTTAAATCCCATTGAATTAGTAAATAAATTTCAAAAAGGATTAAACTTCTTTTTCTTAAATTATTAAAAGAGAAGTGGCTTTTATTTGGATAAATATTTCCCGATAAATTCTTAATTGGCTTTCTGAGCATGTATTCCTATGTGTACCTATGTCGCATGTATGATTTAAGAGTAGGGTGATTGTTTATTTTATCTTGACTGTGTCACATGGATAGTTCGCGAGCGGGGTAATAGATGCATCTATGGTTCGCGTCGTTCGACCCTCGGCAGTGCACAATTTATTTTCTGTTGGATCAGGTCGTACGCCTCGGCATGATTTGTGCATGCTTGTATTGCTTGCCTTGAGATTTATTGATATTGATATTTCCTCTCCCCGACTTGAGATAATTTTTAAGAAATGGATTATGAATCCGGAGGCTTTTAAATAAAAAAAAAAGAACTTCTACCTGTTTCATGGCTTATCTGAATTTACTGTTGTTATTAAATACGTGAATCATCGCATTAATAATTTATTATTATTGGACCACTAGTAAGTGTCGAAGTCGACCTTCTCGTCTCTACTTCTTCGAGATTAGATGGGATACTCATTGAGTACACGTTCTTTTCTTACTCATACTACACTTACGTGCATTTTTTTTGCATAGGAATATGTACCCCCTAGTGGACTACGGGGCGTAGCAGCACGGATTATACTGGGACTAGGTGAGTTGCATTACTCGAGGTAGACTACAGCTAGTATAGTCTCTTCCAGTATATTGTATTTACTTTCTATCCATTTGTATTCCGGACGGATGTTGTAATATATTATTTCTTAGAAATAACTCATGCACTTGTGACACCGGGTTCTGGGGATATCTATGGGTTTATTTAGAAATTTAAAATTGTCAAATGTTTCATCATTTATTAAGTAGAATTTATCATAATTTCGGAAATATTTAAAACGAGAATTTAATTAAGTATTATTAGTTGGCTTGCCTGACAGCGGTGTTCGGCGCTATCACAGCCCTTAGTAGATTTTGGGTCGTGACAACATGGTATCAGAGCACTAGGTTCCTAGGGTCTCACGAATCATGAGCAAGTCTAGTAGAGTCTCGCGGATCGGTAGAGATACATTTGTACTTATCCTCGGGAGGCTGCATGACTGTTAGGAGTACTTCCCTTCTTGATTCCTTATCGTGCGATTTGATACTTGGAGGCGTATGCCTTTAATTCAATCCCATTCAATCTTGTGTGACGTGAACTGCTTTTGATAAATCGAGAATTGAAGAATTGTTATGGTACTACCGATGCAGTGCGGGGTGTTTCTCCCTGTATAGTTGTCTGAGCTATTATCTTCGCCTTGTGGAAGGATATTCTGTCATTTCAGCTCAGTAGCGGTACTTTTGAGAGCTCTGAGGCTAGGCACAAGTTGCCATGATTCTATAAACTATTATTCCACAGTATTGATATGATGGCAGGACATTTGCCTACGTGTCGGGGCGGTGAATGACTTGAAGGGTGGTTGACTCAGTGCATAATCTAGAGATTCCGTATTTTATTCCCGACAGGGGAAAGGCAATCAGACTAAGAATGGTCAGATATGGGCTGATGGAGTAATGAGACTTGGTATTTGCGAGCGTGGTGGAGCTTTCTGTGAGCACGTGATTTTAGCCTCACATGAATTATTCCAAAAGAATTCCCAAAATAAGATCCTTTCTTTGATTATGTATTGTTCTAGGAATTACTATGCAATTTTCGTGATTGTTTGCATTTTATGCGCATATTTAATTTTTGTTTAAATCATAAAAAAATATAACAAATATTGCATCTGCGTTTAGGATTTAATTTTTATATTTTTTTAGATCAATTAGTACAACAAAAATAGAAAAAATCATAAAAACAATCATGTTGCATTTTAATTTCGAATTTTGGCAATTTTTCTTTGGTATCTAATAAGTTGTGGTAATTATTATTTAGAAATAATTAAGTTAATTTGGTAGAATAAATTGGTTTAGGGATTAGTTAAGGTTTATTTTTTATTTTTGAGAAGAAAAATGCTTTTGAAACAAAAAAGAAAAGGAAAAGAATAAAAAGAAATCGGAAGTTGGCCCAGTTCAATAAAATTCTCAAACCCAAGAAACGAGTATACCTGCCCAGTCCAGTTCAATACGCCCAAACCAGCCCCTGACCCGTTCCCATACTCGGTCTGCCCCAGCTTAACTAAAACGACATCGTTTCATGAGGGGTTAATCACAGCCGTTGGATCTCATTAATCCAACGGCTCCAGTTAATTCCTCATTTTAATAATACTTAAACCCCTCCGACCCCCCCACCCCCCACTTCACTCTCTCATCATCGTCCCTCAACCAAACCCTAGAGATGCTGTCACCATACCCCCCACCGGCTGAGGGTGGCGGCACCGGCTCCGTTCACCGCCAAATTTACACCTCGAAACCCCCAAACCTCCCTCATTCCAAATACCCGCTCAGTTTCCTTCGAATCCGCCTAGAACTCTTCGAATATCAAATCTAATCTGAAGCCCTAGAACCCTAACTTCTAACATGTGCATGAAAGGTCGAATTGCCGGATTTTTTGGCTTAATCAAGCTTGTTTCAACTCAAAAGAGTGACTTTCGTTTGTTCTCCACCAAAGAACAAACGATTGGCATTGTTTTGGTTTGAATAAGAATGCCAATTTCAAGTTCGAGCCTGGCTGGTAAGTTTTCTGAGTTTATTATTCTCGATTAGTAATCTTTTGTTATTCATCTTTCCTCATTTCTTTTTCTTTTCTATTTTAATGGAAACTCGACCAAACAGTCGGTTTAAAATAGCTCCTGCCCATTGTTTTATCGATTGTGAATATGTTATTTGTTTCTTTAATCGTATTATCAGTCATATCTTCATCAATCATTTAGTTGATTTAACTAACATTAACCTGATAATTTGGTTTGTTTAGTTGTGTATAATAATCAGTGGATTAGTAAAAATATTATTCAAGTATTTACCTAACTTAAGAAGGTTCTATAATGGTTGGGCTAGAATTACACTAACTAGGTGAGTGGATTATTAAAAAATTAAAAGGACTAGTAATGCAGGAATGCACTAGTTTACTGCTTATTTAAAGGGGCTGAAAATCAGAAAGAACACACAGACACACATTTGAACACATAGAAAACCTAGATAGAGAAGAGAGAGTCTTGAGAGGAGAGAACCAAGAATATAGGCTGGAAGATATAAGAATTCTAGAGAAAAAAAACACAAGATAGAACACAAGAGAGAGTCCAAAGAAAAAGAAACAGAGATATAGAAGTTTAAGAGAAAAATAAGAAGAGAGTTTAAGAGCATAAGAGATAGAGAAAAGATAGGAAGAAAGCTTAATAGAGTCAAAAGAAAAGAAACACTGAAAAATGCTAAAGGACTACTGTTCCATTGAATCCTCTTGGTCAATTTCTGAATTTTCTTTCAAGTGCTGAAAAAATCTGGTTTATTTATTGATGCTTGGTTGAATGAAAGCTTTCTGAGTATATTTTTCTTTAAAAAAAATTGGTTCGGACTTGTTGGAAAATACTATTTCGTTGAGCAGATTTCATGTTCAATTGGGTCTACTGGTGTTGATTTCTGTTGTTACTGACTGCTGTTGTCAATACTACTGATCCTCTACTTCTGGCCCTCAACTTCACATCTCTTTGTGTCTTGTTCGATTTCCAGGTATTCCTTGACTCCATAGGAGATGAGATGCAAGTATGAGATCTGTAATTACTTAAAGATTTCTTGAATAAATTACTGTTTTCCTTAATCATCAATGTTAATTATTTATTTAGAATTTCTGAAGCTAGTGATGTAGCATAACAGTATTCAGCCTTGCCGATTGTCTTGATATAACAGTAGTATTTCTTAAGAAATTCATGCTGCCTTTTGTTTTGTTGGAAACTAACGGTCTGGTAAATTTGGTGGATATGTAAGTAATTCAGAACATTTGAGAGACTGTATATATATGGACTGTTATTTAAGCCATTCACACGTTTGTTATGCATATATATATTCAATCATGCGATTACACGTTGTTGTTTTGGTCTCTAGCTTATCATTTTAATTTTGAGAATTAGAGTGCATTCAAGTTAAAGGGGGAATGACTTGTTCTTGGAAGTAAGAGTTTATGATGGATGCTTCTGTTTTATGGTGAAAACAATCAGCTGGGTTTTGGCTCAAAAAATGGTGGTATTTTGAGGGAGAAAGAAGGTGTTCTGGGGGCTGATTTTCAGCAGTAATACAACTGAATTTTGGGGTTTTTTTTTGGGTCATTTGTTTTGTTTCAGGTGCTGCTTTATTGTCCTTTTGGGTTGGAGTTTCCAGCCGCAATTTTGCTTAGTCTTGGTGAGTTTCGGGTTGTTTTAATGGAGGAATCTGTTATATTTTAATGGACAATAAAGACCAGTATTCTTTGAGTAGAATTCAGCATGAAAATTGTGTAGTAGAACGGTTTTATGTTCTTTGAAATCAGTTTTGCATTTTGCCAGTCGAGCTCATGTGCCTTGTGTCCTATTTTCCTACCAAGTCCTTATTTTGTATGGCTGAATGCAGGATTTAAATGTAATGATACGTGAAGCGATCGTCTAATATTGAAAGAGGATTCCATGTAAGTTCAGAGGCATCAGTCTTGTTTGAAAAGGAACTAGCTAAGTCAGTGTTGAACTTGTTAAAATACAAACATTATTTGTCTCTTTGAAATGGGATTTGAAGTTTGAGAACTATCTCCATGATTCTGTTGCCTTGTAGTTAGAACATGAGGGCTACTGACAGATTCAATCGGTGACTTGGGACACCATCAATCTCCCAAGTGGCGAATCTGAATCTTTAATAACAAATCCCGTCTCGATCGTCCTTTAATTGGAAAAAATCCCTTATATCACCTTGCGGGGTGTATTAGAGGTAAAAGGAGGTGTGACACTTTCTTCTATGATGGGATGTCATTGTCACAATTTAATGTACTAAGTTCATCGATGTTATGACCTTCTACAATTTTCCTTGAGGTAGGACATTGTGAAATAATATTGGAGAAATGACTATTAGATATCGCGGGGTGCGGTGGTTCAGATTGAATCGGTGTTTCGAATGTTGTCGGCTCGAGAAAGATGATATTCAGAAAGGTTTAAAGTTAGCAGTGATTGTGAGTTCAAGTGCCACAAAGATAGATTTTACTTAAGGCAACAACTGAGCAGCAAAGGATGAGGAAGGACATGTGCGAAGTGTCAGGCGGTGGCTAATATTTCTATAAGGCTAAGCATAAGAAGCAAAGGTCGAGTAGTCGATTAAAGGGAGTGAGTTCCGCCAAAGTGGGAGAGTGGCGGAGTTGCATATGGGCATTGTGGTAGGATGACTATGCACCTTAAGGGGAGTCTGGGATGACTTGGGAATTTTAGTAATTTGGTGATTGAGGTCTACAGATTTAATTTTGAGCATGGGCTATTATGCGGCAGGAGATTTGATATAACGGGAAGGAGTTGCTGGAAAAAAAAAGCATACAACTTAACTTTGAATTGGGAGGATGTTATCGCAAATTTAATTGATGTCCATGAGGGGAGAATGGACTTGTGCAACTAGAGAGTGAGCTCGGACTCAGGTGGGTTATTCCCTGTGAGCAGGTTAGTGGTCTCACAGTTGGCGAAGCTTCTGCGAAGAATTCTATTAGTTATGCAGCAAAGAGATCGGTTGTGCGAATGTGGTTGATGATTTAGAGTATAAAAAAGGGTTTTACAGTAAGATTTCGACAATTTTGGCGGTTAATCATGCAAGGTTATGTCAACAAGAGATAAAGGATCCTGGTGAATTCCAGAATTTGTGTAATAATGGCTTTAGGCTAAGTGGGAGAGTCCCACCGCCTACGATTAAGGATTGTCGGTTAATTATTTGCGAGGTTTCTGGTTATTAGCATATTGATGGGTTACTTCAGCTACGGGAAAAGAACATAAGTGGCAATTTGAGCAAAGGAATTATTAAAGGTGTGCTATCGTTGGCTTTATTGGCCCGTGTTCATACTTGGGGAAGGATTCAGGATTTGTGCTTTTTATAGATGCGGGTTCTAAGGGAAGTGATTCTACCAAGTGCTTCACCAAGAGGGTATTCATATGCTAGAAGATTATGGAATTGATTATAATCGGGTCCAAGTCAGAGCGGGTGGCTCTCAACAACGGTCCTAGTGAATTCAAAAGTTAAAGTGTGTTGCCTAATGATTTCGAGCCTATAGGTACGGTTAAGCATCAAGCTTGGTAGCAGCATATGAGAAGAGGCACAGAATGTTCTAAGATGTTTTGACTTATATGGTAGCAATTGGGAGGTACGAATGGTTCGTGGGATTTGAGATAGCATGGTCTCGTGATTCAGGGTCACTCGGGATGAGTGCCAATGGAGTGTGTTAAGTGTTGAATTGAGTTATCATTGTTTCTATGGCAATTAAGGATAAATTGGAAGAAGAGGGATTGGGTAGCCATAGTCGAATTAGGGTGTTGCTGGTAGTGAGCAGATCTTTCAGCGTGATCGAGTTATGCAAGTGAATTTGACGGTGCGTGCGAGGCTTGTCAGCCACCATAGTTGGTGATATTCAGAAAGTATTCTACTGTTGTGACCTATTATGTGGAGGTGAGCCCCGTAAGGGCTATGGTGGCTTAGACCACTACTTAGAGATTTGCATATTTTCACGGTTATGAGAATTCACCTGGGTGTTGCTATGGTTCGCCCGAAGTGAGTTAAGTGAAAAGCTTTTATATGATGAAGTGTTAGTCGATTAGTGGTTCCTGAGTTATGATGATGATCGTGTTCTATCATATGTTGGCATGTTGGCTGTAGTGAATGGTATGGAATTTGAAGTGAAGATCAAGGTAACGATTCAGTGTTGACAAGGATGTCACGAGCTCGGATGACCAGGGAAGGAGTTTTGATGTTTAAGGTAAGTAGGTATTGTCTTCAGCATCACCTGAGATCGGTGTTTTGTAAAAATGGCTTTGCTTCCTGATTAATGATTCTTGATCGCTTTCCAGTATTAGTGCGGCCGATGGTTTGGAGGTACGGCCCAGTTATTGTTATGGTAGTGTCACGATCCAAAATCCATTAAGGGTCATGGTGGCACCGGATACCGCTGTCAGGCAAGCCAACCAAATACTTAATTAAATTCTCGTTTTTAAACAATCTTGGAATCTAAGATTTTCCTTCAACTTATATAAACAAAAAGGGTGATCGCTTTATTTTTTTACATTAAATAATAAGCAATTAATACAAGATGTTTCAAAACCATCCCAGAACTCGGTGTCACAAGTGCATGAAATTTTTTTAAGAAATAATGTAATACAACAATCGTCCGGAATACAATATTGGACAAAAATAAATATAAAAAATGAAAGAGACCCTGTTGGCTGCGAATCACCTCGAGAAGTGCAGCTCACCAAAGTCTATGTATCATCCGAGCTGCTACACCCAGTAGGCCACTAGAGATGCATATGCTTGTGCAAAAAAAATGAACAGAAGTGTAGTATGAGTACGAAAATAACGTGTACCCAATGAGTATCCCATCTAATATCAAAGAAGTAGAGATAAGATGGTCGACTTCGACACTTACTAATGGTCCAATAAGGATATATAATGAATATGTGAGGAAAACATGGATTTATCTAGCAATTACGACTCACATAGCAGGGCATCAGGTAACACCTTCTCACATCATAAGGAAAAATTCCGAGATTTAATTTTCATTATCTTTATTAGTTTATATCAGGCCATAAAAGGCTATATAAACTTCAATAAGTTTCAAGGTAAGCAATGCAAGCATGCGCATATCATGCCGAGGCGACCGCCCGATCCAACAGAAATAAACTGTGCACTTGCCGAGGGTCAACGACGCGCCTATAGATGCATCTATTTAATCTACCGAGGCGTTCCGCCCATTCCAAAATAAACACACTCACACAGATAGTCAATCAAGAAGTCAACATGGAGCAATTATCCAAAGAAAGTCCAATTCTCTTTAATAATTTAAGAAAAGAAGCTTAAATCTTTTTAGAAATTCAATTACTAGTTCGATGTGATTTAAGTAATTCAACTATCCATAAGATTACAAATGTTCCAAGTATAGCATGCTTTTGGGTCCTAGACTACCCGGACAATAGCATGATAGAAGCTACGCACAGACTCTCATCACCTCGTGCATACGTAGCCCTCACAAATAGGATCACATAACCAATTAACTCACCAATGGGGACTATTCCCTCTTACAAGGTTAGAAAGGAGACTCACCTCACTCCAAAGATCCATAACCGGCATTCCACGCTCTTCCGAAGACTTCAATCGATGCACAATGCTCCCAAACTAGCCAATGGTTATACAAATTCACTAATATATACTTAATTACTCATTACAATCCAATCTATAGCAATTCCTAACCTCGATCGAAAAGTTGACAAAATTGCCCTCGGGCCCATGTACCCGGATTCCTAAACTTTTGAAGAATAATTTTTACCCATATCCCAACGAACTCAAATATATAATTTTCTCTTAATTTCATACCCAAAATCGTGGTCAAATTCCAAGAATATAAATTTCTAGGTCTTTCAACCAAAACCCTAAATTTCCACTAATTTCCATGTTAAAATCCATACATAATTGATGTATTTAACTCAAAATAAGTGGGGATATCTTACCTTGTGGTTGATGATGAAAAATCTCACTTGAAGCTCTCTAAAATCGCCCACACCAAATGAAAAATATGGGCAAATGACCAAACCCCCGATTCTTAAAAGAATTACTGCCTCGAGTATTTTTCGCACCTGCGGTCCTATGACCGCTTCTGCGGTTCCTCAGGTGCGGGCCAATGGTCGCATCTACGGTATTTCTTTAAGTCTCTCACCTCCACATTTGCGATCCTCCTTCCTTAGATGCGGTTCCGCTTCTGCGACTCAACCACCGTAGGTGCGGTTCTGCATACGCGGCTCCTCGATCGCATATGGGGCCCCCTGACTTTGGTCTAAACCGCATCTGTGACACCTCTGACCGCATCTGCAGCTCCACACCTATGGCCCAAATCTTGCAAGTGCGGTTATGACAGCAACCAGCCAGTTCAGCCTTCCAAAAATTCCATTTTCGATCCATTAACCACCCGGAATCCACCCGAGGCCCCCCAGGATCCGAAGCAATCATACCAACCAGTCCCAAAATATGTTACGGACTTGCTCGAGGCCTCAAATCACATCAAACAACGCTAAAATCATGAATCAACCCCCAATCCAAGCTTTATGAAGTTTAGAACTTCCAACTTCTACTTTCGATGCTTAAACCTACCAAATCACGTTCGATTGACCTCAAATTTTGCACACAATTTATATTCAACATTACAAACCTACTCTAGCTTTTGGAATCGGATTCCGACCCCGATATCAAAAAGTCCACTTCCAGTCAAACTTATCAAAAACCTTCAATTTTCTATCTTTAGCCAAATGACTCCAAAATGACCTACGAACCTCCGAATTCAGTTTTGATCGCGCTCCTAATTCCAGAATCACCATACAGAGCTACTTCCAGATTCAAAATCCCAAACAGACATCGATAACACTGAAATGAACTTCAAGCCAAACTTATAAAATTTCTCCGAAAATGCAAACTTCCATAATAGGCGTCAAAATGCTCTCGGGTTATGCAAACATCCTAGTTAATTCTTCAATTTTAAGCTTCCGAAATCAGAATTCTCTTCCCAAATCAACTTTAAACTTCCCGAAACTCAATTTCGACCACGCGTACAAGTTGTAATACCTAAAATAAAGTTGTTCATGGCCTCAAACTGCTGAGCAATGCACTAAAGCTCAATCCGACCGGTCATTTTGAGCTCTAGCGCGTCGTTCAGCAGTCTGAGGCCATGAGCAGCTTTATTTCAGGTATTATAACTTGTACGCATGGTCGGAATTGAATTTCGGGAAGTTCAGAGTTTATTTGGAAAAAGAATTCTCATTTTGGAAGCTTAAAGTTGAAAGAATTAACTAAGATTGGCTTTTTTAGTAAACAACCTCGGAATCGGGTTTTGGATGACCCGGGAGCGTTTTGGCGCCTATTGTGGAAGTTCGCATTTTGGAAGAAATTTCATAAGTTTAGCTTGAAGTTTATTTCTAATTTATCGATATCCATTTGGGATTCCGAGTCTGGGAATAGCTCTATATGGTGATTCTGGAGTTGGGAGCACAATCGGAAGTGAATTTGGAGGTCCGTGGGTCATTTTGAAGTCGTTTGACTAAAGATAGAAATTTGAAGGTTTTTGAGAAGTTTGACCAGAAGTGGATTTTTTGGTATCGGGGCTAGAATATGATTTCAAAATTTGGAGTAGGTCCATAGTGTCGAATATGACGTTTTTGCAAAATTTGAAGTCAATCAGACGTTATTTGATAGGCTTCGGCATCGAATATAGAAGTTTGAAATTCTAAAGTTCATAAAGCTTGGATTGGAGGTCGATTCATGATTTTGATGTTGTTCGATGTGATTTGAGGCCTCGAGCGAGTCTGTAATGTTTTTTGGGACTGTTGGCATGATTGGTCGGGGTTCTGGGGGCCTCGAGTGTGTTTCGAGGTAGTTTTGGATCATTTCGGGTTGTATTATTGCTGCAGATTTCTATTTCTGGTTTCCTTCTTCGCCAACGCGAAAGGAGTTCCACGTTCGCAAAGAGGAAGGTGGAAGGCTGCTGGTTTTAGCCTTCACGAATGCGAGGTATGGGTCGCGAACGCGAAAGAGTCGAGCTGGTTACTATGCAAACGCGAGGAGGAGAACGTGAACGCGTAGAAGGAAAAGTTGGTCCTGAGGTCATTGGCCTATGCGAACGCGAGGCCTGGTATTTGAACGTGAAGGGGCTGGGTAACTGGCCTTCGCGAACACGATCAAGGGGCCGCGAACGCAAAGAATGGCGGACCTGGGCTGGGCAGAATGTTTAAAATCGGGGTTTGAGTTTATTTCACCCATTTTTCTCTTGGCTTGGGCGATTTTTGGAACTTTTAAAGAGTTGGTTCCATCATTCATCATGAAGTAAGTAATTTATGCTAGTTTTGAGTTAAGTACAGGGCTTATATATGGATTTAGACATGAAAATTTGTAGAAAACTTGGGGTATGAGGGAAGACCTAGAAATTTATATTCCTGGAAATTGGCCACGATTTTGGATATGGTATTAAGAGAAAATCATATACTTAAGTTTGTGAGTTCATGGGTAAGCTTTGTCTTTGAAAATTTTTGGAATCCGGGCACGTGGCCCGAGTGTATTTTTGTCAACTTTTCGATCGAGGTTAGAAATTACTATAAATTATATTATAATGAATAATTGAGCATATATTAATGGATTTTCATGATTAATGGTTAGTTTTAGAGCATTGTGCATTGATTCGAGTCTTTTGAAGGGTGTGGAATGTCGGTTATGGATCTTCGGAGCGAGGTGAGTCTCCTTTCTAACCTTGTAAGAGGGAACTGTCCCCATAGTTGAGTTCATTGGTTGTGTGCTCCTATTAATGGGGGCTACGTACGCGAACGTGATGAATAGCCTTACGCGAACGCAACCACTAGTAAGTGTCGAAGTCGACCTCTAGTCTCTACATCTGTGAGATTAGACGGGATACTTACTGAGTACATGTTGTTTTTGTACTCATACTACACTTCTGTGCATTTTTGTTGCACAGGATCATGCACCTCTAGTGACTTAGTAGGCATAGCAGCATGGTTGACACGGAGACTAGGTGAGATGTATTTCCTCGAGGCGACCCACAGCTAGTATAGTCTCTCTCAGGATTCTATTTATTTTCTGTCCAATTGTATTCCGAACAACTGTTGTAATTTATTTGGTTCTTCTTATAAATTGCTCATGCACTTGTGACACCGGGTTCTGGGGATGTTTATGGGTTTATTCAGAAATATTTAAAAAGTTGTTCAATGTCTCATTATTTCTTCAGTGGAATTTATTATGTATTGTTTAAACGTATAAAAGAAGTGGTTTTGAAAATATTTAAAATGAGAATTTAATTAAGTATTTTTGGTTGGTTTGCCTGACAGCAGTGTCCGACGCTATCACGACCCTTAGTGGATTTTGGGTCCTGACAACATGGCATCAAAGCACTAGGTTCCTAGGGTCTCACGAGTCATGAGCAAGTTTAGTAGAGTTTTGCGGATCGGTACGAAGACATCTGTACTTATCCTCGAGAGGCTGCAGGACTGTTTGGAGTACTTCCCTTCTTGATTCCTCATCGTGCAATTTGATCCATGGAGGCTTATGCCTTTAATTCCTTCCTATTCAATATTGTACGACGTGAACCGCTTCTTATAAATCGAGAATTGAAGATCTGTAATGGTACTACCGATGTGGTGCAGGATGTTTCTCCCTGCATAGTGGTCTGTGCTATTATCATCACCGTGTGAAAGGATATTCTGTCGTTTCGGCTCAGTAGCGATGCTTCTAAGAGCTCTCAGGCTAGGCACAAACTACTATGATACTATGAATGATTATTCTGCAGTATTGATGTGATGGTAGGATGTTTGCCTACGTGTCGGGGCAATGAATGACTTGAAGGGAGGTTGACTCAATACATAATCTTGAGATTCAGTATTTTATTCCCCTTAGGGAAAAGGCAATCAGACTAAGAATGGTCAGATGTGGGTTGGTTGAGTAATGAGACTTGGTATTTGCGAGCGTGGTGGAGCTTTCTTCTATGATAAGGTGTCGTTGTCCTAATTGAACGTATTAAGTTCGTCGGTGTTATGATCTTCTACAATTTGCCTTTGGGGCAAGATATTGTGAAACAGTATTGAAATGCGTTTGTCAGATATTGCAGGGTGCGATAGTTCAGGATTGAATCAGTGTTTCTAATGTCGAAGGTATGAGAAAGATGATCTTCCGAAAGGTGTAAAGTTAGCAGCAGTTGTGGGTTCAAGTGCTACAAAGATAGATTTTATTTAAGGCAACAACTGAGCAGCAAAGGACGAGGAGGGGCGTGTGGGGAGTATCAGGCAGTAGTTAAAATTTCTAAAAGGCCAGGTATATGAAGCAAAGGTCGAGTAGTCAACTAAAGGGGTGAGTTTCGCCAAAGTGGGAGAGTTTGTAGTGATTTGGGAATTTTTGTGATTGGTGATTTGGTCCTACAGATTAATTTAGAGTATGGGCTATCAGGCGGTAGAAGATTTTGATATAACGGAAAGGGGTTGCTAGAAATGGAGAAGGATACAACCATAACTTTAATTGGAAGGATGTTGCGGCACATTTAATTGATGTCCACGAGGGGTGAATGGACTTATGTCGCTGGAGAGTAAGCCCGGACTCAGGATGGGTTGTTGATGTCATAGTGATTGTACCCCGTGCAGCAACGTTGGAAGATGTCGGGAAGTAATTTCCACAGGTGGGTTATTCCCTGTGAGCAAGTTAGCAATCGCATGGTTGGCGAGGCTTCTGCGAAAAATTCTATTGGTTGTACAGCAAAGAGATCGGTCATGTGAATGTGGTTGATGATTCAGACTATAAAAAGGGTTTTATAGAAATTTTACAAGAATTTTGGCAGTTGATCGCGTAAGGTGATGTCGGTAAGAGATAAGGAATCCTGGTGAATTTCAGAGTTGTGTAATAGTGGCTTCAAGCTAAGTGGGAGAGTCCCACCACCTACGATTGGATTGTATAGTTATCTTCTTGTGAGGTTTCAAGTTATCGACGTATTGATAAGTTATTTCAGCTACAAGAAAAGAGCATAAGTGATAATTTGGGCAAAGGAATTGTTAAAGGTGTGTTATGATTGGCCTTATTGGCTCATGCTCAGGCTTGGAAAAGAATTCAGGATTCATGCCATGCATGGATGCGGATTTCCAGGAAAGTGATTCTGTCGGGTGCTTCGTCGAGGGGGTATTCATGTGTTAGAAGATTTATGGAATTTATTATTCGGGTCCAAGTCAGAGCGGGTGCCTCTCAACAATGGTCCTAGTAAATTAAAAGGTTCAAAAATATGGTGCCTAAGGATTTAAGCCGCAATGTGTTTAGGAATCGGGCTTGTGAAGCAGCTCACGATAAGAGGCTCAAAACGTTCTATGGTGTTTTGACTTGCAGCGTAGCTTTGAGAAGAAAAGAAGAAAAAAGGCTTCAGATTTGTAGAGGAATTATCATAATGGATGTTCCAGTCGAGATGCGAATGTGCGCACAATGGAGGTATGAAATGGTTCATGGGCTTTGGAACAATATGGTCTCGTGTTCCAAGGCCACTCGGGTGGAGTGCATTATGTGTTGAATGAAGTTATTATTACTCTAAGGCAATCAAAGATAAATTTGAAGAAAACAGATTGATTAGCCGTAGTTGAATTTGCATATTGGTGGTAATGATCAGTTCCTGCAGCGTGACCAAGTTATGCAAGTGATTAGTGGCGGTACGTGTCAGGCCTGCCAGCCGCCGTAATTGAAGTTATTCAGAAGTATTTTACTGTTATGGCCTATCACGTGTAGGAGGATCCCGGAAGGTCTACAGTGGCTTAGACCACTACTTAGAGATTTGCATATTTCCATGGTTATGAGAATTCACCTGTGTGTTGCTAAGGTTCTCCTGAAGTAAGTTAAGTGAAAAGTTTTTATAGGATGTAGTGTTGATCTGTTAGAGGTTCCAGAGTTATGAGGAAAGATCATGTTCTATCGTATATAGACATGTTGGGTACAAAGAGTAGTATGGAATTTGAAGTAAGAATCAAGGTTGCAGTTCAGTTTGGGCAAGGATGTTACGAGCTCGGATGAGCAGTAAAGGAGTTTTGGTGTTTAAAGTAAGATGGTATTGTCTTCAGTGTCACCTGAGATCGGTCTTTTGTGAAAAGGCTTTGCATCCTGGTTAAGGATCCTTGATCGATTTTCAGCATGAGTACAATTGGTGGTTCGGATGTGCAGACCGGTTATCCATTGCGGAAGGTTGTGGGAGCGTGCCACATGGGAAGGTGGTATAAGTGTGACATGTAGTCACTTGTTTGGTTAGAGAATTAAACCGAGTATGAATATTGTGGTGATATCATTGATTTGGAAATTGATGCTTGGAGAGCGCTTGATTTATTGAGTTGTGGGTTGTGGATGATTACTCCAGTTATGATGGTTGTTCTTATGTGTTATGGGAGAAGGGGAGTTATTATGGACCTTTGAAAGGTTATTATCCTAGTTCAATGTGATCAAAATCAGCTTGAGGTCTGTGGATGGATTCAAATGTGAATATGGGCTCTATATCATGCCAGATATGTTCATTTCAGTAATGCGCTCCTTATGGACAAGTAGTCAGGGCGTTATTTCGTCGCCAGTTACTTCATGTAATGACGTAGTGCACCGTGTGAGTTGTGAGATGGCTTGGTGAATTGCTATGTGTTGAGGTTCCGCGTATAGATAATGTTATATAAGAAACATGGCTCTCTATATTCAGATCGTATATCGCACCTCCTTTATATTTGAGTTTTGTAGCTTATAGCGCTATATGTTCCCTCAGGGATGGTATTATGCACTTAGCGTATTTATGACCGATATTCGGTATTTTGTTGTAATGAGCCATCTAGCTCGATGTGCATCTTCTTAGGTGAATGCTATGTTATTTGGATCGGGTTGCGTGCCGCAATAATGTGATGTTGAGTATAGTTTTCTATATGCTATTTTTGTATGCCTTGCTTCCTATTTTCCAAGAAAAATCTGAATTAGTGCGTGAGTTGAGTAGTTCCTTCTAAAGTTCATCTTCCTTTCGTAACGCGTTCGAATTGGTAGTTTATCGGCACATTGTGGCATCATTTGAGATTTTTTGTCATGTCCGGGATGACTTATTGCCTGGGCAGATCGTATCGAGTGAGGCGAGATCATTGGATTTAGGATCAGTACAATCCGATTTTATGAAGTATATTAAGGAGCTAAGACCATTATTCGGTTCAGAATGAGGTGATGGTTCTTGTCGGGAGTATAGGCCCAATGATTTGTTAATTCAGTGGTTGGGTATGAATTTCTACACATCTCTTCCATCTTGGAGGTATTGTAAGAGTTAGAGCAAGACTTATGCAGGTCATGAGGTGCAATGGGAGCATCAGAATTGTGAAATTTCGACTAATTTAATCATAGAATGTTATTGTGGTCCTGTGAATAAAGCGGTGCAAGGTATAAATTCAGCGAAGGTATGGAATTATATTCTGGTACATCGTGTGATGATTGATACAGTATTTGTATGTTGGAAACAGGCCTGGCGGAAAATTTCGGATGTTGGAATTGGGGTCTAAGGCTTATATGCTTAAGTGAAAAAGGTATATCTTCACAGTGATCAAGCAAGAAAATGCCTTGCAGAGTTGTGATAGCACGGGTAGGTGCTCGAGGTGTTAAACAGAGATTTCGGACAACCCCAGCGTAGTTCTTAGCACGTTCGAGGACGGACGTATGATTAAGTGGGAGAGAATGTAATGACCCGATCGGTCATTTTGAGCTCTAGCAAGTCGTTCAGCAGTCTGAGGCCATGAGCAGCTTCACTTCAGGTATTATGACTTGTACGCATTATCAAAATTGAATTTCGGGAAGTTTGGAGTTGATTTGGAAAGAGAATTCTCATTTCGGAAGCTTTAAGTTGGAAGAATTATCTAAGATTGGACATCAAAGTAAACAACCTCGGAATAGGGATCGGAAGATCCAGTAGGTTCGTATGATGATTTCGGACTTGGGCGTATATCCGGGTCTGGTTTTTGATGACCCGGGAGCGTTTTAGCACCTATTATAAAGTTAACATTTTGGAAGAAATTTTATAAGTTTGGGTTGAAGTGCATTTCAGTATTAGCGATGTCCATTTGGGATTCCGAGTCAGGGAGTTGCTCCGTATGGTGAATCTAGAGTTGGGAGCGCAATCGGAAGTGAATTCGGAGGTATGTGGGTCATTTTTAAGTCATTTGGATAAAGATAGAAATTAGAAGATTTTTGAGAAGTTTGACCGGAAGTTGAATTTTTTATATCGGGGTCGAAATCCGATCTTAGAAGTTGGAATAGGCCGTAATGTCAAATTTGACTTGCGTGCAAAATGTGAAGTCAATCAGACGTGATTTGGTATGTTTAAACATCAAAAGTAGAAGTTTGAAATTCTAAAGTTCATAAAACTTGGATTGGAGGTCAATTCGTGGTTTTAGTGTTGTTTGATATGATTTCAGACCTCGAGCAAGTCTGTAACGTGTTCTGGGACTGGTTGGTATGATTAGGTGGGGTCCCGGGAGCCTCGGGTAGATTCAGGGTGTTTAACGGATCGAAAATGGAATTTTTGGAAGGCTGAAGTTGCTGGTTGCTGGTGTAACCGCACCTGCGAGAATAGGGCCGCAGGTGCGGAGCCGCAGAAGCATCCTAATAGTCGCAGATACAGATTTGGCAAAAGAGATGTGGGACCGCAGATGCGGTCGTTTGGCCGCAGAAGCGGGATCGCATCTGCGGGTATAGAAGCGCAGAAGCAGAAAAGAGGAGCCTGGGAAAAAACCGCAGAAGTGGTGGATTGGCTCGTACCTGCGGAACCGCAGAAGCGGTAAAGGGACTGTAGGTGCGGAAAGTGCTGGAGGTAGAGATGTTTTTAAAAATAGAAATTTGGCCATTTTCTCTCATATTTTCTTGGCTAGGGCGATTTTTGGGAGAGCTTCAAGTGAAATTTTTCATCATCAACGATAAGGTAAGCTAATTCCATCCATCTTGAGTTAAATACCTCGATTATGTATGAATTTTAGCATGTAAATTGGTAGAAATTTATGGTTTTGGTAGAAAGACCTAGAAATTTATATTCTTGAAATTTGACCATATTTTTGGGTATGGAATTAAGAGAAAATCATATATTTGAGTTCGTGAGTTCATGGGTAAACTTTATCTTCAAAAAATTTCGGAATTCGGGCACGTGGGCCCGAGGGCAATTTTGTCGACTTTTTGTCGGGGTTAGGAATTGCTATAAATTGGACTGTAGTGAGTACCTGAGCATATATTAATGGACTTGCATGATTATTGGCTACTTTTGGAGCATTGTGCATCGATTCGAGTCTTCGGAAGAGCGTGAAATGCCGGCTATGGATCTTCGGAGCAAGGTGAGTCTCCTTTCTAACCTTGTAAGAAGGAATTGTCCCCATAGGTAAAATAATTGGTTATGTGATCCTATTTGTGGGGGCTACGTACGCACGAGGTGACGAGAGTCCGTGCGTAGCTACTATTATGTTTAAGCCCGGGTAGTCTAGGACCCAAACGCATGTTATACTTGGAATATTTGTAATCGTATTGACAGCTTGGATTGCTTAGATCACATCGAATTAGGGAATGAATTTAAAAAAAAAAAAATTAGACTTTATTTTTTTAAATTGTTAAAAGAGAATTGGTTTTTCTTGGATAATTGTTTCCTGATGACTTCTTGATTGACTGTCTGTGTGTGTTTAAATTATGAAAGAGGTCGGACGCTTCGGTAGATTAAACAGAAGCATCTATAGTTCGCGTCGTTCGACCCTCGGTAGTGCACAGCTTATTTTCTGTTGTATCGGGTCGTACGTCCTTGGCATGATTTGCGCATGCTTGTATTACTTGCCTGAAACTTATTAAAATTGTTATAACCTCTTCCCGGCTTGAGAATAATTGTATAAATGATGAAAAGGAATTTGAAAAGTTTCCTATAAAACAAATAGTTGTTTGCTTGCTTGGATTAAAAATCATGTTTAAAAAAACCCACGATTTAACATATTATTGATATAACATTATTGGACCCTTAGTAAGTGTCGAAATCGACCTCTCGTCTCTACTTCTTCAAGATTAGACGGGATACTTACTTAGTACACGTTTTTGCACTCATACTACACTTCTGTGCATTTTTGTTGCACAGGCTCATGCACCTCTAGTGGCCTAGTGGGCGTAGCAGCATGGTTGACACGGAGACTAAGTGAGCTGTATTTACTCGAGGCGACCCGCAGTTAGTATAGTCTCTCTCACGATTCTATTTATTTTCTGTCCAATTGTATTCCGGACAGCTGTTGTACTTTATTCGGTACTTCTTAGAAATTGCTCATGCACTTGTGACACCGGGTTCTGGGAATGTTTATGGGTTTATTCAGAAATATTAAAAAAGTTGTTAAATGCCTCATTATTTTTCAGTGGAATTTGTTATATATTGTTTAAACGTATAAACCAAGACAAGAGGGGTTGCTCTGATGGTAAGCAACCCACACTTCCAACCGAGAGGTTGTGAGTTCGAGTCTCCCCAAGAGCAAGGTGGGAAGTTCTTGGAGGGAACGATGCCTGGGGTCTATTTGGAAACAGCCTCTCTACCCAAGGTAGGGGTAAGGTCTGTACACACTACCCTCCCCAGACCCCACTATGTGGCATTATATTGGGTTGTTGTTGTTGTTGTTGTTGTTGTTGTTTAAACGTATAAAAGAAGTAGTTTCGGAAATATTTAAAACGAAAATTTAATTAAGTATTTTTTGTTAGCTTGCCTGATAGCGGTCTCCGACGCCATCACGATCCTAAGTGAATTTTGGGTCGTGACATTGGAGTACCGTTTCTTAATGAATTTGAGCATCATCTGTTTGTATTACAGATTGGAATTGATTCACATAGGCGCTGACTGGCCTGGGGCATGACAATTTGTAATTACAATTTTTGGTTCCCGGGGGATGCTGTGTTTAACAACTAGAAAAACTCTCATTTTCTATCCAAAAGTTACGAATAATATTTTAAAACTCATTATTTTAGTTTTATTCATTATCTAACCTTTTCAATTAATAAATGAAAATCTTCATTAATTATTAGATGGTGACATTAAGAATGTACTATATTTCCTATCCAAGTTTTCACTTCTTTTTTAAATGAATAAAAAATCTAAGTTTATAATGGTAGAAATACTCTAGAATTATGATTTGAACTATTCAAGTCTTCATATTACTAAATAATATTTATAAATAAGATCTAATGTAATGTATTGCAAACATATGGCTAACACTTTATTAACTTATCAAAAATTGATACGTTCAAATTACACTTTTTTGGATTAAATTTAAATTAGAAAGTACGGCTAAGACAATCAACACTTAAAGTGCAAAAGTTCAAGTAAAATTTTCAACCGGAGAAAGACCGAGAGAATAAATTAGATTTGTCTTTACGTTTACATGAGACTCTCGTATAAATATGAAAACAACAACAACTCAGTAAAATTTCACAAGTGAGATCTGGGGAGGGTAGAGTGTACGCAGACCTTATTACCCCTATCCCCGAAGGAGTAGAGAGGTTGTTTCTGAAAGACCCTCAGCTCAAGAAGATAAAAAGACAAAAGGAGACAAATGTGAAATTAATATAATTTAATTTTTTGAAAACCAAAAAAAAATCTTAGCTTAATTTCGAATTCCTCAGTCAATTTAATTTAGTAACTCTGGAATGCGCAGGGAAACATATGCTCGTCTTATATAACACTTTTCCAGGATGGCCAAATATCATGCAGAATGATGGACCGCAGAAGTAGAATATCCATGTTAGGTTTGAATTGACGTGTTGGGCTTGACGAGCTCAAGACACGTATCGCATAATGTGATAGAATAAGAACTCGTCCTATAACTTCCAAAACAGTGTCATCGCAACTCAAAAGAATTGATCAGCACGCCAAGATGGTACCCAATACTGGTGTTTATTGATCAAATTTGCCTACCACAAATTAAATTTCACATTCAAACACCATAAAAAAATTATTAAGAAAAAACACAGAAAGGTAAAGACCTGAACACCCCTGATAGAGGCATGAAGAGCAAATCAACAATGCTCGAGTCAAGTATTCTAAAGGAGTTGTTTCTCATATTAGGAAAGAAGTATGTTTCAATTGCATACTGAAAGAAGGAGGAGTGTCACTCTCCTGGATATACATAAAAATCTTGAAATTATCTTTCAAATTCTTGTAATTTCCTTGGTATTCCTTTTTATACGGGGAACTAGTAATTACTTCCACCTATTTTAAAACATATAAAGTGTGAAGAAAATATTTACCCCTAAGAAACAAAAAATCAAGAAAAAGGAAAAAAAGGGCTAATAGGAGTGAGAGATTATTATCTTTGTGGAAACCGATAAAGTGGACCAAAAATTTGATGAAGAGGTAAAGGATAACATGTTTGCTAAGCTCCTAGGATTAAGAATATACTCGAAGAGTACATCTTTGAGCACCTCAAATGTAAAGCGAAATAACAATAATGTTGTTCTCCCTACCAAGATGCAAGCAATTTCTGCGAAAGAAGTGCGAACATGGTGAATATTGGGAAAATTAGTTCTTTCGTTTGAGAGGAAGATGGAAGAATGGAATTATAACATGAAACCGTTTTATTTGGAACAACAGTGGGTGTACAGTTGGGGCATTCAAGATTGTTATGCATCTTCGAAATATCCTTGTTCAATTTAACAAGTAGCATTTTTTTTTATATAGGTTTCATTGCTACGTGGCGTCTTCTCCGTTCATTCAAAAATAAATTTGTTGTGTAGTCATTTTTATTCTTTATTTATTTATCTACCCTTTGTAATAGTTATCAATATCTTTTTAAATGCACGTGTTTTTATGCACTACAGAAGTTAGTAATATGTGAAATTTTGAATATGCTTGTTGCTTTGAAATGTTTGTGTGTTTTTGTACATCTGAAATGGTAAATTTGCTATATTATACTTTTTATGTTTTTATTTGTAATACACATTATTTTGATTATTGTTTTTGCTATATGATGATTTGTTCTCTCAATTTTTATTTTTTGTTCTCGCGTTTTTAATTTAAAAAATTACATCAAAATTATGACTTAAGGTCATGTTATCACTAGGCCTTATTTATTTTTATTAAAATTAAAACGACTAAATTTGAATGGACATCTAAATATTAAGATATTTATTAAGATTAAGACGTACGAAACTAAATAGTAAGATGCGTATTATGATTTGAATGCTAAATAACTAAGACCATTTCTTTTATCATTTACATGTGTTAATTTTTATTTAAAATGAATAAATGTAAAATTCAAATAAAATCATAATTAAAATATGTTATTTGTGGCTTGAATTATTATGATGATGACTTGTTTAAAAATAAAATCAGTGTTCCGATGCCTTAAAATATCCTTTTTGTCTCACCTCGACCAGCGTGCGCAGTCCGGGCCCAGAAAGCCATTATGTGAAAATCTGTGAAAAATAATAAATTTTACCTTAAAAATAAATATAGGTTGACTTTGATCAATATTTTGGGTAAATTGGGCCTGCACCCGTGATGCGACAGTCCTGGAGGGCCCGTAGGGAAATATGGGACTTGGGCGTATGCCCAGAATCGAATTCCGAGGTCCCAAGCCCCAGAAATAAATTTTAAAAAAAAATATTTTCTAGAAAATATGTGAATTTTTAGAAATGAAATGTGTTTTGAAGTTTGATGGTATCGGGCCCATATTTTGGTTCCAGAGTCTGGTACAAGTCTTATATGGTATTTAAGCTGAGCCTGTGAAATTTGGTAAGAAACGGACTTGAAATGACGTGAATCAGACCTTATTTAAGAAAATTGAAAAATTTGATGTTCTTAAGTGATTTCATGATTTTGATGCTAAATTCATAGTTGTTGATATTATTTTGGTGATTTGAATGTACGATCAAGTCCATATGATATTTTTGGGTTAGTGTGCGTGTTTGATTTGGAGCCCCGAGGGCTCGGGTGAGTTTTGGATAGGCCACGGAATGAAATTTGCACTTAGGAATTTGCTGGCATATTGCAGGCCTGCAGGCTTCGCACTCGCAAATGCGAGTAGTCTATCGCAAATGCGAAGATGGCCTAGGTTGTCCTTGATCGCAAATGCGACCATTTAATCGCAAATGTGAAAAGGGTAGAGTCGCAAATGCGACTGTTTCCTCGCAAATGCAAAAGAAGTGAATTTTTCTAAAGGTTGAATATGTGACATATTCTTTGCAATCGGGAAGATAAAGGGGTTCGCAATTGCGACATCAAAGACCAGTTAATTGGGACTTAGACGTATTTTCACCCATTTTTCATATCTTCTCAAAACATAAACACTCTTGGGCGATTTTCCAAAGAAAAGTTCTTCTTCAAATTGATTGTAAGTCATTTCTAACTCGTTTTCTTTAATCTTCAACATCTTTTCACATGATTTCAACTCAAAATAAAAGGTTTTTATGGGAAAAATTAAGTTTTTTGGGTAGAACCTAGGTTTTTAAAATTTTGAAGATTTGGACCTCGATTTGAGGTCCGATTTCAAAAGAAATTATATAATTGAGTTCGTGGGTGAATGGGTAATCGGGTTTTGTTTCGATCCTTGGATTTTGACCATGTGGGCCTGAGGTCGATTTTTGACTTTTTGGGGAAAAACTTTATAAAACTTATTTTCATGCATTAGAGTTGATTCAATTAGCATTGAGAAACAAAACCGCACAATAGAAAAGAATAGATGTGAAGTTTTTCCTAACTCTGTAGCCTCTAAGGGATAAATACAGACGTCTCTATACCGATCCCTCAGATTCTACTAAGCTTGTCTGTGAATTGTGAGACCTATGTAACCTAGAGCTCTGATACCAACTTGTCACGACCTGAATTTTTTACTCTCGGGAGTCCTGATGGCGCCTACTAGTGAAATCTAGGCAGGTCAACCAATTGAACTATTTACCTTGTTTCCATTTTTAATCCGATAATAATTAAGAATCCAACATTTAAATAACAATAGAATTTAATAAGCGAAAGACTGAATTGTAAAGTTTTAATAATACTATCAATATCAATCCATAACAAATCTACCCAAGACAAGTGTCACAACTTCACAGACTGACTAGGAGTACTACAAATAAAAGTCTGAAAGAAATAATACAACACCGTCTCTGGAAATACATGAAAGAAACATGAATAAAGATTGAAGAAGACGCCAAGGCATGCGGACGCCTGCAGGACTACCTCGAGTCGCCTGATGAATAGGAAACAACAATCTCACTGCGGTCCATAAGCTAAAGCACCAGGATCTGTACAAAAAAGTGCAGAGTGTAGTATCAGCACAACCGACCCCTGATCGCGGCGGACTCAACCTTAGGAAGAGTGGGCACTAAGACTTTTACCCAATAGTGTTATCGGGGTCAATTTCCACAGGGAGCTTGGAATGGAGTCGCGTATTTGTTTGGTCTAGAAATATGTTTTAGCTCCTAATTGTACTTCTAACATTTTTGGGGGTTTTTTTATTATCAACTACAATTTAACAACTACTAATTAAAGCTAAGTTATGCTAAGATATTAATTATTCTAGGTTGTATGCAAGATAGAGAAAGGCACTAGGGTCGTGGCATTTACCTAGTTTGTCAACTAGCGGGTAGAGATTCCTAATACAAGAATGATGATTATGGTGCTTCTGTTATAACCGTTGCACGATTGCACTCACTCTCACACCTCTCGGTAGAGAGAGTGATTTTGCCCAATTGACTCTGTCGAGACCAATTTGGTAGGCTAATATACCCAAGCAACTTAGGGTTCAAGTTGGGTAATTACTCTCTCGAGGTTTAACCCGTTAATTGGGACTACCATTCTCATGGGTCCATCTCAATTCCTTGTTGGGTCAATTTTGGGATCATAGACACTCTTTCTCAAGAAGAGTCAAGACCCACTAAGCTAGACTTAGTGTTTGCAACCACTAAATCCTAATTAAATCATAAAATCAACCCAAATAGCAAATACCCAACATCATTCAAGCACTAAACAATCACACCCATTAATTATCCACACTAGGGTTGATCCACAACCCTAGCTAATAGGTTTAGCTAGACATAATAGAAACAGAAACTGAAGAAATAGTAGATAAAATCAACATATTAATTAACTACAATGTTAATCTACAAGAATCCATGATAAAGCAAGATGAAATTGCCCAAAATATGCTAAAACTTGAGTCTCACGAGTGCAGCAGCTATCTGATATCTAATACCTCACCTAAAAAAAGTAAAATGTTTTATTTATAGTGCACAGGAAAAACTGGATAAAAATACCCCTGCGGGGCTGACGCGGACCGCGCAAAAATGCAGCGCGGCCGCGTAGGGGTCTTGGTCTTCAATTCTCTCTTCTGAAGCTGGGGGCGCAGACCACGCAAAAAGGTAGCACGGTCGCGCTGGTTGAAGAGCGCGGATCGTGCATAAATGGGGAGCGGCCACGTGGAGAACTTGGCAAAATGACAATTCTCTGAACATCATCCATGCGGACCGCACTGTTTTGGTGCGCGACCGCGTGTGTTTGCCTTTGCATTCTCTGGTCTCTGAACCTCCTCAGGCGTGGACCGCGTTAGGACGAGCGCAGACCGCGTCAGGATGAGCGCATACCACGTCAGGATGAGCGCGGACCGCGCATGTCATAACTGAAATGCCCAATCTCTGAACTTCCCGTGCGGCCGCGTGGAAAAGCCGTGTGGTCCGCGCTGGGTCTCTTTGTTCCCCACTTCACTTGACTTCCACACTTAGCAGATTTCACTCCGTTTTAGGCCGATCTTTGACATTTTTCATCTTGTCGCTCAAACCTGCAATCAAGTGCAACTTATAAGCATTTTGGGACTAATTTATGGCAATTCACATACAAAGCTTAGGCAAGAATGGGTGTAAAACGTGTTAAAATCATAGTTATAAACTCCCCCAAACTTAAACCTGTTATAACCCATATCCACACGCGTTAGTTCATGCCATATGTTAGTTAACACAAATCCAATAAGTAATTAT
>MU681427.1:21929-32384 GCA_026770625.1 Nicotiana glauca
GCCTAGTCTCAGGGACGTCAAAACGACGTCGTCCCCAGGGCCTCCATCAGGACCGTTGATCGAATCAAATCTAACGGTTCAGTTTAGCTCATTCATTATGCCAAACGACGCCGTTCAAGGGCATTTAATCTAAGCCGTTCGCCCCGTTTCATCCAACGATCCCAGGCTATCCCAGATACCCGACCCATTAAACCCCGGACCAACCCATTCCCCCACTTAACCAAACGACATCGTTCCTCTCAACAGAATTGACCCAGGCCGTCGATCTCATCAGATCCAATGACCAGGATCAATTCTCTAGCTAACTATATAACCCCAGTTCCTTACTCCACCCCATATCCAAACACTCCCCTCCATCATTGTCTCTCTCAGAGACAAACTATCAAGAATCCTAGCCAGCCGCTACCCTTCCCCTTCGTCGGAAACCTGGCGGCGATGATGCCAACGACCACCAAATTAACACCAGTTAATCTCTTGGACCCCTTAACACGAATCTGTCACCAGTTGGGCTCGAATCAACCTGCAGCATCTCGAATCTTCATTTGAAGATTCGAGCAAAAAACCAACCTACCCCAACAAGCCCAAATTCATACCAGTTGCTCCCCTGACCTTCCTCGTAACCAAACCAATCTTGGTTTGGTTCGAATCTAGCCGGAAAACTCCGAACCTCAAATCAACCGTATGAACCCTAGAAAATCCCAAGTTGGGTTTCAGTTGAATTCAATAGATGGTCGAGGTCTAATGAACCTTAATCCGGGTATTCTCAACTGAGGATACCCTGATTAAGGTCAGTTTTGCCTCGAAAAGGTTCAAGTTCGAGTTCATGTCAAGTTCGATTCTTTCTGAGTTTCCTGAGGTATTTTTCCATTCTTTGGTTCTGTTTTGTGTATATCTGTCTATCTGTTCATTTTAGTTTTAGTTAATTTTGTCAATTTCGCATCCACTGTTCTACTCATCTCCAACCAGACCTTTTATTTGGTCGATTTCTTCTGCCTGTTTGTTAATTATATTTATCGTGATATGTTTAAAATTGTTTAAAGTCGTCAAGTAGATTGGTTCATATTTGATTCTGTGTTCCGTCCCAAGGTTGTGGATCAACATATTTGTTTACTCTGCGTTTGTTCTTTGTAGTAGCTCGTATAGTCGACTAAATAAGTATCGTCAACTAAATTTGTTTGAAAACTAAGGAGGCATGATAATAGGCCATTTTTGTTCACTCCTGTCTAATTACCAGCCTGTGCCCTGTTTTTGCATTAATTTGTATTGAACTGGTGGATGTTCAGTGTTGATAGCTTCAATGGGTTCGAGTTGATTAGGATTGATTTCCAATATGATCAACTCATTCCCTTTGGATTGATACTCTTTGATTTTTGACCCTTCTGCCTTGAATCTTTGCCTGAATTAAAAATAGGATTGGTTATAGCTGAATAATTTGGTAGTTAGCAATCAGTGTTAATTGTAATTCGAAAGGGTTTAAATACTGATTAAGAAGCTTGGGGCAGGACAGTAATTTCCAAGGGGGTTAAGGGGTAGTTTTGGGTCTTAACAGAATTAATTAGACTAACTTAAGGGGGTCTGCCAAGTTGGGTAATAGATACCCTTATTTTAATAGGGAATGGGGAACCAAACATAATAGCATGGGAATTAATTTGAATACTTTAATACACCCATGAATCTTGAATGAAACAATAGGGACCAAGTGTGGGGAACCAAATAACTTGAAACAAGAACAAGACACTGTTTTTAATAGAGCGGGTATGGGCAGTGAGATGGTATGGTTTTCAAGACAGACCTTAGAGGTCTGTTCTTTTCCTATAAATAAGAGTCATTTTTTACGAAGAAAGGGGTTAGACATTGCTGAAAACTCCAGTTCTAGGGGGACTGATAGAGAGACATTCTGAAAAAAAAAGCAGAGAGGGAATTCTGATAGATAGAGAGAGCTTAGGAGGAGGAAAAAACTACTCCATGAATTTTTGAACTTTGTTCTGTGTTCTTTTCCAGTTTATAGGTTGGGTTGAACCTCTATAAGCCCTCTCTTCTTTTAAAAAGACCAGAACAGTAGTTGTTTCGGGCTAGCAATCTTGCCTCCTATAATACTATTACCTTGCTTCAAAGATCAGAAACAGTTTGAGCCTTGCCCTGTTTCTATTTCATACTCGAGTGTTCAAGTTAACTGAAGATTCCTGTGGGTTTATCTGAGTTTGGTCTTTGCTGTCCGGTCTACTGGAAATTGCTATGGATCTATTCTTTTGTTTTCCTGTTTGGTTTAATCTGTTCTGGGATTCCATTTTTTGGCTGTGTTATTAAGTTGCTGTGGGTGCTGCTGTTGTTTGTTGCTGTACTGCTGTACTGCTACTGATCCCCTGCCTTTCCTCATTTCTGATTTTTCCAAATTCCAGGTACACATCTGTTCCACTGGTATACAATGTAGCTGAAGTTCAAAAACATGAATAAAGTGGAGCTTTAAAGCCCGAATTCATCTAGTCGTATCTCCATATAGTTAGTTATATGTATGTTAGTTACTTGTTCATTCGAATCATGTGAGTAATCTGTAAATGTATAAATAAATTCTGATCAGTAGTAGTCTAAGTTGGTAAATTCATTCCCATGCATGCTAGCCAGAAAAACCAATAATGTAGCTTCCATGTACTGCGTCGTTGGTTTATTTCATTATAGCATATTTGAATGCATATCAAGTTCCAAGGTTAAAATAAGAGTTGAATGCAGATAGCGCGATTACCGCATCTGAAATTATGTATGACTATATCGTTTTCTTCAGTAAAGCGATAGATCAATGATTAGCTAAAATTGCAAGTTATCGCTGTTTCATTTGGAGTTAAATATTGATTAGTATTCGAAATTTTTTTTTTAAATCACTTTAGTATTACTTTTACAGTGGCAGCTTAATTCTGAAGTAGTCCAATTATAATAGCGATTAATTTGTCCTCAAATAATTAGTGTGTTAAAAGTAAATTCAAACACTATAGTATGACAATCTTAATAATACAATATCAGTTTATTTTAAAACTTCTCCAGTTTTGTTGGATTCAACTGTGACGACTTCTAGGCCTTAAAAATGAATTTGTAATTGTAAACCGGGTTTTAATTAGCCCTGTGCACTTCTGTGCATCTCCCTTATGTTAGCCCGAATTCCAGGCCCATAACACACAACGGCCTGGATGTGAATAAAATGTCAATGTAAATTACAACAAAACCGCACTAATAGTTATTTTAATTACGGAAAAACAGTGGTGGAAAACATAGCCTCATCTAGGTTTTACCTCTAAAAAATATAATGAGACGAGCCTCGTTCTAAGCTAAAATACACGGGGCCCTCAATAATTACTTTAAGAATGGTAGACTTGGAAGGACCGGTTAGCGAATTTCACGGTCTTTTTCCCAAAACTAATAGACGCATAGATGCTTTAGGCGCGAATAATAAATATTACATTCTTAAACTTGGGTGCACATTTACGTGACCCAAATCCAAATCTCAACGAAATTGAAATGTGTTAAAGGCCACAGGCGTACTGGTGCGGTGTGGTCCGAAATACATTTTCATGACGTTGCAATTCTCTTTAAAATAATAAACACTAAAAGCAATTTATTAGCTTCTAAGTAATAAATGAGACGGGCCGCGCCAAATAACACGCAAATTGCGGGGCCCTCAATAGATGGTTATTTTAAATTCTTAGATTCGGGACAGGCCGTTTAGCTAATTTTACGGTCTTCTCAAAATAACGATACGCTAGTCACTTTAGGCGCGCCTTTAATAATTTATTTTCTTAAAATTAGGTGCACATTTATGTGACCAAAATCCAAATCTCAATGAAGTCGAAATGTGTTAAAGGCCACAGGCGTACTGGTACGGTGTGGTCCGAAACACATTTTCACGACGTTGCAATTCTTTGTTAAAATAATAATAATAATATTTAAAACGGTTAAAAGTTAAAATTTGCACATAAGTTAAAACATGTTATAAAATCAGTTAATTAAGCCAAAAATGAAAGTTGAGCGACCGTGCTAAAACCACGGAACTCGGGAATGCCTAACACCTTCTCCCGGGTTAACAGAATTCCTTATCCGAATTGCTGGTTCGCGGACCGGTAAATAGAGTCAAACCTTTCCTCGATTCGGGATTCAACCGGTGACTTGGGACACCATAAATCTCCCAAGTGGCGACTCTAAATCTTAATAATAAATCCCGTTTCGATTGTCCTTTAATTGGAAAAACTCCTTCCACCACGCCCTTCGCGGGGCGCGGTAGCGCCAAAAGGAGGTGTGACACATATTTGAAAAAACAATTTTATTTTGGATGAACCAACGACTGCAACGTGGTTCAAGGACACGACAACCTTGCTTGTTCCGGAATTTTTAGGGTCCTCCTCAAAATTCTGCCCTAGTTTACTGGGCTGGTGCTGCTGACGGCTGTGCTGAATAACTGAAAGCAGATTGTCTCCAGAATTTTCAGGGTCCTCCTCAAAATTCTGCCCTAGTTTACTGGATTGGTGCTGATAAGAAGACTGACTTCAGAATTTTGAGGGTCCTCCTAAAAATTCTGCTCCAGTTCCAATAGCGGGGAAAAAATGGGTTCTTTTATTAAAATGTGACCGAACCCATAGGGCTACCTATGTATCCTCTCTTAAACGGGAATCACTTCAGGCCTAGTTCAAATTACATTATGAAGAAAAAGCATATGATCAAATATAGTATCGTTTTACTGCGTCGGATTTGATTGGCTTCGGCCAGACTTCTCCGTCCATTTCTGCAAGAATAAGGGCTCCTCCGGTTAGAACCCGGTGAACCATGTATGGTCCTTGCCATTTGGGAGAGAATTTCCCTTTGCCCTCATCTTGATGTGGAAATATCTTCTTCAACATCAGCTGCCCCGGTGTAAATTTCCTTGGCTTAACTCTCTTGTTGAATGCTCTGGACATTCTGTTCTGATATAATTGACCGTGGCAAACTGCATTCATTCTCTTTCTGTGTATAAGGGCTAACTGCTCGTAGAGACTTTGTACCCATTTTGTGTCGTCTAGCTCTGCTTCTTGTATGATCCTCAAGGAGGGAATTTCTACCTCGGCGGGAATGACCGCTTCTGTACCATAAACTAGCATGTAGGGAGTTGCCCCGGTCGATGTACGGACTCTGGTACGATAACCTAATAAGGCGAACACCAATTTCTGATGCCACTGCTTGTGCCTTTCAATCATCTTCCTTAGTATCTTCTTGATATTCTTATTGGCTGCTTCTACAGCTCCATTCATCTGAGGTTTATAAGCTATAGAGTTCTTATATTTGATCTTCAAAGTCTCACACATTTCTTTCATCAGGTCGCTATTGAGGTTGGAACCATTATCAGTAATGATTGATTCTGGAATTTCAAACCAACAAACCATACGGTCACGGACGAAATCTGCTATAACTTTCGTGGTTACTGATTTGTATGATGCTACTTAGACCCATTTAGTAAAGTAATCAATTGCCACCCAGATGAACATGTGCCCATTTGATGTGGCATGTTAGATTGGTCCAATGACATCCATTCCCCAGGCGGTGAACGGACTTGGTGAGCTTGTTGCATGAAGCTCGTTTGGAGGTACTTTTATCATATCTGCATGTATCTGACAGTGATGGCACCTTCAGACATACTGGATGCAGTCCGTTTCCATAGTCATCCAAAAATACCCTCCTCGGAGTATCTTCTTTGCCAAAACAAAGACATTTATGTGTGGTCCACATGTTCCTGCGTGTACTTCATCCAATAGTTTGGTTGCTTCTCTCGCATTGACAACCTTAACAAACCCAGATCGGGAGTCCTCCTGTATCGGATTCCTCCGCTGTGAAAGAAGTTGTTGGATAACCTCCGGAGCGTGCGCTTCTGAGTAGCATTGGCAAGCTCTGGGTATTCTCCTGTTGTCAAGTATTCTCTGATATCGTGGAACCATGGCTTCCCATCGGCTTCTTCCTCAACATGAGCACAGTAAGCTGGCTAGTCATGAATCTTGACCTGAATGGGGTTAATGAAATTCGTATCTGGAAGCTGAATCATGGATGACAAAGTGGCTAGTGCATTGACGAACTCATTCTGTATTCTCGGAACATGCTGGAATTCTATTTTTCTAAATCTATTCCTTAACTCCTGTATGTGATGTAGGTAAGGGAGTATCTTAGGATTCTTGGTTGCCCATTCCTCTCGAACCTAATATATGAGTATGTCCGAGTCTCCAATCACTAGTAGCTCCTGAACGTTCATGTCGATGGCCAGTTTGAGCCCTAAGATGTGGGCTTTATATTTGGCCATGTTGTTGGTGCACGGGAACCTGAGCTTCACGGATACTGGGTAGAGCTGACCGGTTTCTGATACCAGGACTGCTCCTATTCCAACTCCTTTGAAATTCGCAGCTCCATCGAAAAACATCCTCCAACCGTCATAGGATTCTGCAATGTCTTCACCTATGAAAGATACCTCTTCATCAGGAAAATACGTCTTTAGAGGTTTGTATTCTCATACCACGGGATTTTTGGCAAGGTGGTCTGCCAAAGCTTGCCCTTTGACTGCCTTCTAAGTAACATAAACAATGTTGAACTCGCTTAACAGGACTTGCCATTTGGCGAGCTTGCCGGTAGGCATAGTCTTCTGAAAGATACACTTTAACGAATCCATCCTTGATATGAGATAAGTGGTGTAAGCACAGAAATAGTGCCTCAACCTCTAAGCTACCCAGGTCAGAGCACAACATGTGCGTTCTAATAAAGAATACGGAGCCTCATACGAAGTAAACTTCTTGCTGAGGTAGTAGATGGCTTGTTCCTTTCTTCCGATTTCATCATGTTGTCCTAAAACACACCTTAACGCTCCGTCTAATACTGCGAGATAAAGTGATAGGGGTCTCCCTGGCTCAGGCGGAACCAAGACCGGCGGCGTTGACAAGTATTCCTTGATTCTGTCAAAAGCCCTTTGACAATCATCAGTCCATTTGGTGCCAGCATCCTTTTAAGCATCTTGAAGATAGGTTCACAAATGACAGTGGACTGAGCTATGAATCAACTGATATAATTGAGCCATCCCTGAAAGCTCATCACATCCTTCTTGTTCCTTGCCGGTGGCAACTCTTGAATGGACATGACCTTTGACGGATCCAATTCTATTCCTCGGTGACTCACAATGAAACCCAATAGCTTTCCAGTAGGAACCCCGAATACGCACTTGGCGGGATTCAGCTTCAAGTTGTACCTCCTCAATCTGTTGAAGAATTTTCTCAGGTCTTCTATATGATCTGCAGCTTTCTTGGATTTGATGATGATGTCATCCATATACACCTCGATAACTTTATGTATCATGTCATGAAAGATAGTAGTCATGGACCTCATGTAAGTGGCACCAACATTCTTCAAACCAAACGACATCATTTTGTAACAGTACATCCCCATGGCATGATGAACGCTGCTTTCTCTGCATCTTTTTCATTCATCCATATTCGATGGTACTTAGCAAAACAATCGATGAATGAATGCAGTTCATGCTTGGTGCAGTTGTCAATCAGGATGTGTATATTTGGAAAAGGGAAGTCATCTTTGGGACTGGCCCGGTTGAGATCCCGGTAGTCGACATAGATTCTAATCTTCCCGTCCTTCTTTGGTACTGGAACGATGTTAGCTAACCATGTTGGATACTCTACCACTTTGATAACCTTATTTTTGACTTGCTTGGTAACTTTCTCTTTGATTTTCAAACTCATGTCTGGCTTAAACTTTCTGAGCTTCTGTTTTAATGGCGGACATGTCGAATCTATTGGCAACTTGTGAGCTACAATGGATGTGTTGAGACCAGTCATATCGTCATATGACCAGGCAAAAATGTCCTCGTACTCTTTTAAGAACTCCGTGTACTCTTTCTTTTTTCTGATGACGACAAATGCACGCTGATGCGCGTTTCTTTGATATTCTCTGCATCTCCCAAATTAACAACCTCAGTTTTGTCCAAGTTAGACTTAGGTCTATTATCAATGTTCACGACCTCTCTGACAACCTCTTCTAGTATATCATCTTCCTCTCCTGAATCTGTATTTGTTTGTTGCGTTGCCTTGTTGCATGTTACAGTCGTCGGTTCATCGTCAAGATATGTAATAGTAATGTTGTGTAAAATAAAGTAAATGATAGAGAAAAGTAGTAAGAGCGAGATATAAAAATAAACTTGGAAAATTATTTTGATTTAATTCATAACTATTTGAAACATCTGAGCTCTATTCAAAAGTAAAGACAATGCGGAAAAGTAAAATCAACTAAAAAGTAAAATGCGATGCATGGTGCGTCGTTTAGCCTTGCCACCCCGAAGCTTTTCGGGCACTGGTGGTCCTGACTGACCAATTGGTATGGCGTTCCCCTTGGTTCATAGCTCGAATGGAAGGGCCTTCCTCCCGTTCCTCCTCGAGGATAACCATATCATCTCCCAGAAATAGGCTCTTCATTACTGCCAGTGTTTCGTCTTCCTCTAATCCATATATAATGTCAGCAGGCTGAAAGGTCTGCTCCAGTTGAGGTATAGGGTGCTCTAGCGGATAATACGGACCTCGCCATGGTGGCGACCATTCATTGAACTCTTTCCAGGTGTACTCATACCCTAGGCCAAAAGTAGTACCGTGGTTCTTCAGCTTGAAGGGTTTGGTGATACCCTGGAGATTCTTGCCAAGCCTTTTTTCGGGTTCATACCCGCTCCAATTAAGGATGCTCCCAATCTTGTTATCCCACCACTTGTCTTTGTCTATGGCATTAACTCGCTCGATGTGATGGTATGTTTCTCAGCGCGTTCTTCTTCTACCTCCGATCGTTGGGATGGTTTGTCGACTGTATATAAGATTGCTACCGTCTCCATGAATGATCACTTCCTAATGATTCCATTCAAACTTCAGTGCTTGATGTATGGTTGATGCCACAGCCCAAGCGGCGTGGATCCAGGGTTATCCCAGCAATAAATTGTAGGATTGTTGATACCCAATTTTTCCCTATATTTTTTTATACTCAAAATACTTTCAAAATCGCATGTATATGTATATATAAGCATCCCCAAAGGTCTTGGTCTTTTTCCAAGTTAAAAAATTTTAAAACCAGTTTATGGCCTATTTTATACTATAAAATCCAATAATTATTCCCAAAACTCTTCATTTGGGTGAATAATTTATTTTTATTTTCACATCTACAAAAAAAATAATTTACATGATTTTTACATAATTTTACAAGTCCATTTGGTATTTTTAAACTGAAATTGCATGAAATTGCAATTTTATACTATTTCTCGATTCAATAGCATTTTTAATCACAAAATCATTCACAATGTTTTTAAATTAACACTAACATATTTTTTATTAAATCAGTATTTTTAATCTTAATTTTAAATAGCTTTTACTATTTTTATAAATTCAAAATGGGAAAATTGGCTATTTCAATTGCAGCCCATTTTACTTTCAATTATAGCCTGATTTGCACCCCAATCCACCCCCTAATTAAACGACCCAATTTCGTTTCCTACCCGACCCAGACCCGATTAAAACGAACCCGCCCGGACTCCATTTTAAATCGTGGTCGTTGAATGTTTTAATCAATGGTCAACGTTTGCCCTTACCTTTTTAACTCAAACCAACCCCATAACCCTAATCACTTATAACAAGACAGCCGCCTCTAAACTCTCATCCTCTCAGATTCTCTCAAATCCTCTTTGAAACCCTAGCCCATTTCTCACCGATTTCCACCGTATGTCACCGCAAACCATGGCATCTCAGGCCCTGGGTTTCCTGTACCGACCCCCACATACCTCTATGCTATTTTGCTCGAGGTTTCAAAGTCCAATTTTGAAGACCCCAGCTCAAAATCTTTCCGATTCAAGTTCGATGGCCCTTTCCGGCTCATCTCCGGCGAGTCCTAGCCCTGTGAGTCCATCTCCGACTCAGGACCAGCCCATTCCAGGCCTTTCTCATTTTCTAGGGTTTTCTCTGAAACCCTAAGCCCTCGAGGTTTTCTTTGTTTCTCTCTAAGATCTGCTTTAGATCCTTGCTGTTTTCTAAGATTTTAAATTATTTTTCACATCTTTTCGATTTTTTTGTTTTCAAAACTGTTCATCTTTTTAAAACTTAGGGTTTCCATGATTTTTTATACTTGTTCTACTGCTATATCTTATATTTTTACTTTGTTAAGTGCTTTCACTATGGTTTTATGTGTATTTTCTTTACTGTATTTTCCTAGAGTTTCTAAGGATTTCTTTTACTGTGTTTGCTTCCATGAACTGTCTGTGTTCTTTGGGTTTTCCTGAGTTTATTTTGACTGATCTTCTATGCTTCGTCTTTGCATGTAAGTTGTGGGGAAAAAACCCTAAATTTTGGGGGGTTTTCAACCATTTGTGCATGATTATTTGATTCTTGTGCTGCTTCTTGACTGATTTCAAAACCCTAAATTCATCTC
>MU681428.1:18691-55332 GCA_026770625.1 Nicotiana glauca
CTCTCACCGCACTCTCAGGTGATGCGGAGATATAAACAGGGACAAAGACACTTCCCTTAGCAACAAGTTCCTCCAATCCTTCCACAACTTGACGCATCCTCCCTACGAACTCATGCGCAATCTCCCCTAAATTCATATTCAATTGCAGGGTTATCCTTCTTTGCTGCTTCGCACTCATGGATTACTCATCTGAGAAATGGAACGTAACAAGGAAATTAGATCTCTATCTTGAGCTCTATAGCACGATCCAGAATTTCAAATAAGGGTGAAATTCCTAAATGTCCAAATATCCTCCAACTTATAGATGTGGTCGACAACACACCGATAAGAAGGACTCTACTAGACACGGCTCTGAGACATCCTAGGACACTTTAAAACCTTAGGCTCTGATACCAAGTTTGTCACGCCCCAGGAGCGCGACCGGCGCTCAACCGAGTAAACCCGACTGAGCAAGCCTGCTATGTTTCATTCTACCCAAACTAGTTCATAAATAAAAAGGGGATATTATCCCAATTAATAAACTCAAAGAAACTTGTCGTTAGCAACCCTCATTTTAATCTTGCTAATTGCTTCATTTAGTTTTCAAAATATTACTAGTTTACAAATTTAATGAAAAACATGCTTATAAAGTACCAAAAGTTCTAGCCCGGACTCCCAACATCAGCCACCACCCACAATAGTCTACAGAGCCTCTAAACACAAGATAAGAGCAACAGAGAAATGTCGGTAACAAGGCTCCGGCTATACCTCAAAATGTATTCCGAAAATGAACAAAAGATACATAACATGACCCCGGGATGGAGAGGGGCTCACCAACACAGCTGAATAAAAGTAGAGGAGGTACTACTGTCGGTGGACTGGAGTACCTGCTATAGAACAACCTACAATCATAACACAAATGTAGCGCCCCCGGCAAAAGGGATGTTAGTGCCGTCGAATAGCACTAGTATGTAAGGCTAAAAGTCCTATTTCATATTAGAATATCCATACAAGCAAAGAATCCACAAACAGTAAGTCAAGATCAACCATATTTTAACACCCAATTTTGAAACATGTTAGTCCTCTACTTTATGAAAATAATATATATAATTTTTGTTTGGTTAAGAGACCTCTAGCACCGATATACGTTTTACCACCGTCTTTGTTAGCACGGGGTCCGATAAGTCATCCCTTTTAGAGACATATACCACATCACAAATTTCCAGTTTTTAATTTCCCAAGTATTGAATTTCCAGATTTGTTAATTTCCAGCACTATACCACCATGTGTGCGGCATGGCGTCCGATCACGGCCCGATCGGCTAAGCTACCTTCCCACATATGCCGTGTGGTTTGGCGTTACCAAATTACAATGTTGCCAAGATCATCCCAGTTAAGGGGAATAAGCTCGATGCACCCCTACACCGGCACGTGTAGTTTCAGGAATGAGTCTTATGACCCACCCTTCCTCGATGTTGCTAAAGATACTCCCGAAAACATATTTGATTCAATTTAGTATTGCACAAAATTGTAGTATAAATACGAGTATACAAATATATCATAAATGCATCCATGCATACCTCAATATCCTTCACCATTTATAGATTCCAATTAGTATTTCCAGTCACCAACAACAGTATTTCCTTGGCTCATTTGGCCATTCAAAGATTCTTTATTCCTGGCATGGTGGCCGTATTCGGTTTGTCACATTTTTATCCCTTTATTTCCAAAGATCACCAACCAATATCAATGTACCAAATATTTCAAAAGTTATGTATTTTTAAATTCAACAGAGATAGAATCATCAAGCATGAGGGACTCTTCTCAAAGAGGAATATACCAACCAACAATTATATTACACATTGAGTGTATCTATGAGGCAAAGCATTATATAAAATAGCCACTTATGGGCATAGTTCGGGTACAAGACCTTTAGGCCATTCTACTTTTGGAAGTTAGTTCATAAGATTTGAGACTTATTTTATATTCGTTTCATACTTCCTTATTCGATTCATTTCCATATGTCATTACATCTCATCAACAAGTAGGCCAAGCAGACATAATCAACCAAGTCATTTAATACACACAACAGCAACTTGGAGCATTAAACAGAGCAATTCTTCTCACCCAATTAGCATGCTAAACTTCTTTTGAGAGGCGACTCAGGACTATACAATTTTGGTAGGTAAACCACACTTAAACTTTCAAACAAATATAGAATTCACTTCCGAGAGAGAAAGTTTAGCCTACATACCTCGATTGAGCTTTCCTTAAGTCCTACTATACTCCGAGACTCTTAGCAACGTCAATATCTTAGGAACATGACAAATCGAACCACAAATTAGAGAGGTGATCATATTTCTAGTTCATTTGAGCATATTTTCAAACACTAAGTGGGTATCATGCTTTTAAAACCATTTTGTGAAAGATCCTACCATCCCTCATCCCATCCTTAGCTCAAGACTTAACAAAATACTCCTAAGAACTCATTGATGAAAGATATCCACTTCTATCCTCATGAATTACCCTTCTAATGGTCTATCCTAGTTATATCTAGAAATTAAGAGCTTGGATTATAGACCCTTACCTTTTAGGAAGATTACCAAGGTGCCTTTCTTGACAAATCTTCGAGTTTTAAGTAAGAGCTTTAGGAGAAATATTGATGAAGAACCCCTTCTCCCTCTAGGACCCCTTCTCTCTCTCTCTAAATGTATCAGAAAATAAGCCTAAAATGAAGGGTAGGGTGTAATATATCGACATGGGGTTGGGTTATAAAATTAGAAAATTGGAGCCCCGAGTCAAGTATGCGATCGCATTTGCGATCGCAGAATAAACATGCGGTCCGCATAATGGACCGCAGAATGCTCCCCAAAAACTAAACATTCTGACTCAGTCTGCGGTAAGAATGCGGTCCGCATTCATGTTCTACGGTCGCAAAATGCACCGCAGAACTTTCCCTCGCAAAAGTCAAAGGAAAATATGCGACGACTATGCGGTCCGTATTTTGATTATGTGACCGCATTTCAACCGCATTACTGACTCCAATTTTAACCAATATTCTGCCTCACTCTGCGGCAGATATGCGGTCCGCATTTCGATCATGCGACCGCATTTCTTGCATTTTTTCTGGAAACTTATTCTTGACTTTTTAATGCATTATTCAATCCAAAAAGGTCCGCGCCGCGGCGAGTTTACTAATTTCTAACACATGTTCCTAACTTGGCACCACGGGATCCGGGTTTTCGAGTAGGGATTTCACGGGGCCTTACAGATTAATGTATCAAAATTACCAATCTTGAGAATAAGACTTAGAGAGGAAATCAGCTCCGTATCTTGAGCTATATCACACGATTGGAGTATCAAAGAATGGTGAAATTCCTAAATGTCCAAATAGCCTCCAACTTATAGATGTGGTCGACAACACACCGATAAGAAGGACTCTACTAGACACAGCTCCAAGACATCCTAGGACACTTTAAAAACATAGGTTCTGATACCAAGTTTGTCACGCCCCAAAAAAATCGAGGAACGCGACCGGTGCTCAACTGAGTAAACTCGACTGAGCAAGCCTGTTAGGTTCCATTCTACCCAAACCAATTTATAATTAAATAAGAGATAGACTCCGTTAACTATACTTACTAAGTATTTTATTATCAATTGCCTTTTTGTTTTCATCAGCCATTTCAACTTTAGTATTCAAAATATGACAATTTATATATATGAAGGAAAACATATTTGCCAAACACCAATACTTCAAATTTAGTTCCCAAAACCAAACACCACCCACAACCTGTTTACAGAGCCTCTAAATACAACTGAATAATAATTTGGATATGCCGGTAACAAGGCTCTGGCTATACCTCAAATACAAAGTACATGACATGACCCCGGGATAAAGTGGGGCTCACCAAGTCTGCTGGGAAGAGAATACTGCTATCACTGGCCGTTGTCGCTCGCTATGGAACAACCTGTATCATAAAATGATACAGTGCCCCCGGCAAAAGGGACGTTAGTGCCATTGAATAGCACTAGTATGTATAACTAAAAACCATCTAATTAGAAAGAACTATAAAAAAGAATAAAGAAATCATTAACAGCCTGTCCTTAGAAAGAATTGTCAAACAAAAGAGATCATAAAAGTAAATCAAAAGCTTTAACAATCTCCACATCAACAAATAAAAGGGATCACATAGCTTTCACATAATTTTCATACCTCTAGGTTGCATTCCATAGCCCCCCCATAGGGTTCACATATCATATTATACACCTATGCATTTCATAGCCCGTCCATAGGGTTCACATATCATATTATACACCTATGCATTTCATAGCCCGTCCATAGGGTTCACATATCATATTATACACCTATGCGTTTCATAGCCCGTCCATAGGGTTCACATATCATATTATACACCTATGCGTTTCATAGCCCGTCCATAGGTTCCACATTTTATATTATATCCATATGTGTTTTATAGCCCGTCCATAGGGTCAGCATATTATATTATACACCTATGCGTTTCATAGCCCGTCCATAGGGTTCACATGACATATTATACACTTATGCATTTCATAGCCCGTCCATAGGGTTCACATATCATATTATACACCTATGCGTTTCATAGCCCGTCCATAGGGTTCACATATCATATTATACACCTATGCGTTTCATAGCCCGTCCATAGGTTCCACATATCATAATATACACATATGCGTTTCATAGCCCGTCCATAGGTTCCACATTTTATATTATACCCCTATGCGTTTCATAGCCCGTCCATAGGTTCCACATTTTATATTATACCCCTATGCGTTTCATAGCCCGTCCATAGGGTCAGCATATTATATTATATACACATGCATTTCATAGCCCGTCCATAGGGTTCACATATCATATTATACACCTATGCATTTCATAGCCTGTCCATAGGTTCCACATATCAATTAATCGGCACATGGGGCCACAATCATTACAACATATTTGGCACTAGGCCATAATTCATAACTCAATCTCTTATTTCCCACATTTCACATCATTCCACATATTTCACATCAATATTAATTTCAACAACAAGCCATTCAATACAAGATGTCAAGTACACATGAGAGGAACCATGAATCCTCGGCATATACAATATCTCAGAGATCATACACCTCAAGTTTATTGACAATGGAACTTTAAACACCGGGGGATCTTCCAAATCAATACAGGGGGTATACCAACCCGCAATAAAAACACACATCAAAGGCATAAGCAAATAATTACATCAATTATTTTTGAATCCTTCTTTTTTTTAATCATGTCATTATACAATTATAATTCAAGTTCTTGGCACATTGGCCACACTCTATTTCCCAAATTCATTTGATTACTTCAAACATCTCTACACATAGAGGATTCCACATAGTTTGGCATAAGATATGCAACTCAATCTCAATTTAAGGTCTTAGCATTTCAATACATGATTCATATCCCTTGCACCCTTTTTAAGTTATCAACAATAGCACATTGATCATATTGGAATGCATCTTTCACAATTATAGGGTCACAACACCAACTCATGTAAAGTACCAATCACAGCAAGAATCCAAAGTTCAATCTTACCACATTTACATAGCACTTACTTCACTTCCAAACATCTTTGTACATTACCAACAACTAGACACAATCAATCAAATACATTTGGTACACATAAGAACAATTTGGAGGATCAACCATAACGGGTTTTCTTATACAATTTGGCATCAAAATCTCAATTTAAACTTGACTTGAAGTCTAGGCATTTTAGCTCATAGTTCCCATTTTTCACATATCCTTGTTTACCGAGAATAACATATTAAATACATTGAGGTACATCTTTTACATATATTCTTTGCAACACCCAAATCCTTTGAAATAATGAATACCACATAAATCAAATTCTGGACTTATAACATACGCAGGGACACCATGGAAGCTCAATTTCTAAGAAGAGTGAGTTTTAGCCATACATACCTTGATTATGTTTTCCTTAAGTTAGTACGACGTTCCAGAAATTCTAGCAATCCCAATCTACTTTGAGACATAGCAAAATTTAACACAAATTAGGAATATATTCATAATTCTAGCTCATTTGAGCATTTTATCAAATACTAGTTGAGCATTTTGATTTCAAATCCCCTTTTCAAGATTTTCTTCATTTCCTAACCCAATCTTTACTTATTTATGTTCAATAATCTCTCCATAAACCTAAGTTTTACATACATGTATACAAAATACTAATACACCCAAGAATCATACCTCAATAACCCATCTTATACCTCAAACTCGAAATTAAAGTCTAGGGTATAGAACCTTACCTCTTAAATGAAGAACTTGTGATTGGGTTCCTTGATTCTTGAAGATTGATGCAAGATTGGATGATTTGAATGTTGGGTTCCTCATTCTCTCTCTAAAATGTTCTCACATCTCTCTAAAATCAATAAGAAATCACCCCAAAACAAACCCCAAAGCCTATATATTAAAATGGGGTCGGGTTATAAAAATAGGGAAATTATCCCTCCGATGTCAGGTTTGCTATAGCAGAATGAACCGCAGAACGCGAATGATGACCGCATAATGCACCACAAAATTGGCGTCCAAAACTGGGCTACACTGGTCCAATTTGTGACCTGATTTACGACTGCAAATCACAAATACGGACCGCATAATGGACATTGCGATCGCAGATTTGACACAGGATCGCATTTTTCCAACCTTTGGTAATTTGGTCATAACTTTGTGTAGGAATGTACAAATGACGAATGGTTTGTTGTGTTGGAAACTAGACTCAAAGAGCTTTAATTTGATATCATTACATAAAACCTTATACATATTTATATAGGCTCGTTCAAAGTGGGGGCTTGTGCGAACTCATTTGAAATCTTAGTCTATTATGAACTTTTCCAATTTTCCTTAGACTTAGGCCTTTCCTTGGACCCCAAATTACTTACCATGAGACTTATACACATATTTACCAAATCCAATTGATGTACACCATGTTAACAGCACATAAAATATTATAATAAGCCTACGTTGTACCACAAAATCTTAGGTTGCTTAGCAAAATTTTTTGGGACCTTACATTTGTTCACTCTTTCAGAAAATGAACTCACTTGCTTGAGTGTGTTGGAAAATGATCCCCTCCTGTGGCACAAGAGACTTGGTCATGCAAGTCTTAATCAACTCAACAAATTAATCTCCAAGGACTTAGTAATAAGGTTACCTAACATTAAGTTCAAAGAAGATAAAGTTTGTGAGGCATGTGCAAGGGGGAAGCAAGTAAGATCGTCCTTTAAAAACAGGAAAATGGTAAGCGGGACATTAGAACTGGTTCATATGGATCTCTGTGGTCCAATGAGAATATTGAGCTGAGGTGGTAAGAAATATGTGATGGTACTTGTTGATGATTATTCCAGGTTTACATCGGTACTATTCTTAACATCTAAGGATGAATTATTTGACATGTTTACTGCCTTTGTTAGAAAAACTCATAAACAACTAGGTAATCAACTTGCATCAATCAGGTCTGATCATGGAACTGAATTTGAAAATGCTAGGTTTGCTGAATTTTGTGATGAGCTTGGTATAGATCATAATTTCTCTGCCCCTAGGACTCCTCAATAAAATGGAGTAGTTGAAAGAAAGAATAGGACTCTTGAAGATATGGCTAGGACTATGCTTCTTTCTAGTAAACTGCCTCTTAGCTTCTGGACAGAGGCTATAAATACTGCATGTTATATCATTAATAGATGCATGACTTGACCTCTTGTAGAGAAGACTCCCTATGAGTTACTTAAAGGGAGAAAACCAAATATATCCCATCTTAGGGCATTTGGATGCAAGTGTTTTCTGCACAGTAATGGAAAGGACTCCCTAGGTAAGTTTGATCCCAGAAGTGATGAGGGAGTATTCTTGGGATATTCTTCACATAGCAAATCTTATAAAGTGTTCAATAAAAGACTTTGTGTGTACAAGAAAGTGTGAACGTAGTTTTTGATGAAACTAACATTCTTTTTAGAGACGAGAACATGAAGATGAAACTATTGGGCTGGTAAAAGATTTGAGTGAAGTCTCAGCTCAAGCTATAGTTGCACCAAAAGAAGGAATAGGTGATGGAACAAGTTCTTCCATCTAGGGCAACCTGATAGGTGGAACTAAACAAAAAGGAACTGAAACCAATCCCCTAAAGGAACATGTTCATGACCCTGTTCCTCAGAAACAGAACATGGGAGAAACATCAAGCAGAAATCAGATGGATGTGAAACCTCACAATTATCAAAGTTCTCATCCCATTGAGAACATAATCACTGATCCAACCTTTGGAGTTAAAACTAGGTCACAATTAAAGAATCTGTGTGCTTTTGATACTTTCCTATCTCTTATTGAACCTAAAAATGTTATTGAGGCTTTCCAGGATGCAGATTGGGTAAATGCAATGCAAGATGAACTCAATCAGTTTGAAAGAAGTCAAGTTTGGCACCTAGTTCTAAGACCCAAGGACAGATCAGTAATTGGCACTAAATGGGTCTTCAGAAACAAGCTTGATGAAGATGGAATAGTTACAAGGAACAAGGCAAGACTGGTGGTCCAAGGTTATAGCCAAGAGGAGGGTATAGACTATGATGATACCTTTGCTCCAGTTACAAGATTGGAAGCAATAAAACTTTTTATAGCCTTTGCAGCACACATGGAATTCACTCTTCATCAAATGGATGTCAAAAGTGCCTTCCTGAATGGCTATCTAAAAGAATAAGTGTTTTAAAACAACCTCTAGGGTTTGTGAGCAAGGAATGTCCTGAACATGTGTACAAATTAGACAAGGCTCTATATGGACTCAAGCAGGATCCTAGAGCATGGTATGAATGATTATCCAAATTCCTGCTTGAACATGGCTACAAAAGAGGTAAAATTTGACAGTTCTCTATTCCTAAGGGAAAAAGGTAATGATCTTCTTGTTGTACAAATATATGTTGATGACATAATTTTTGGGGCAACCGTTGACAAACTAAGTAAAGATTTTGCCAAATTAATTGGGAGTGAGTTTGAAATGAATATGATGGGTGAGCTTAACTTTTTCTTAAGCTTACAGATCAAAAAAACCCAAATAGAACTATGATACATCAGAGGAAATATGCAAAAGAGTTGATCAAAAAGTTTAAAATGAATGAATCAAAGGAAATAGACACCCCCATTGCAACTGCCACTAAATTAGACATAGATGAACCTAATTCTTCTGTTGATCAGAACATGTATAGGGGTATGAGTGGTTCACTTTTGTATCTTATTGCTAGCAAACCTGACATAGTTTTTAGTGTAAGGCTTTGTGCTCGCTTTCAGGCTAATCCGAAGGAATCTCACTTGACTGTTGTCAAGAGGATACTGAGATATTTGAAAGGCGCTACTGATCTATATCTTTGGTACCCTAAAGGTAGTAATTTCAATCTAGTAGGGTATGCTGATGCTGACTGTGTAGGTTTCCTTGTGGATAGGAAGAGCACCTCAGGTATGGCTCATTTTCTTGGTTCATATCTTGTATTATATGACACTAAAAGGCAGAATTCAATAGCCTTATCCACTGCTGAGGTTGAATATGTTGTTGCTGCCTCATGTTGTGCTCAATTGCTATGGATGAAATAGCAGCTGATAGATTTTGGCATTGAAGTTGGTTGTGTTCCTATCTTCTGTGATAACACTACTGCTATAAGTATGACAAAGAACCATGTTCATCATAAAAGGACTAAGCACATAGTTGTTAGACACCACTTCTTAAGAGATAACTATGAGAAAGGATTAATTACCATAGAGTTTTGTGCTCCTGATAAATAAATTGCTGACATCTTTACTAATGCACTGAGTATAGAAAACTTTGAAAGGAATATGTTGGAATTAAGAATGATTAAAATCACCTAATATGACCAGCTCAGAATGCACAATGAAAAAAAATTATATTATGAAAAAAATTGGCTAGGAAATCTGAACTTGTATAAATATCTAGATTGATTTTTATCCAACCTCACACTGTAATTAGTATACTCCTGTGACATGCGTTAATATGACACACTGATCTCTCACAAAATTTTCTCTATTGTGGCAAATTGAAGCATGGTCAAGAGAACTCTAAATGAAGAACCTGGTTCATCAGTATGGGTTCATCTGAATGGTAAGGTATGTTGAGTATACTCTGCACAATTAGAAATATAAATATTTAAATCATCAGCAGAAGTCCTACAATTGTTCAACTCTTTAGAAAATACTATCTGTTAGTTTTGAACCAGTTTCCTCAACCTTAGAACTATAAACCACAAAAAATTATTGCCTAAAATCTAAGGAAGCCTAACTGATCATTCAAACCTAAAATTTTAGGTTGATTAAACCTCTAATTGACCACTACTAAAGCTGCCATTATATATTAAATATGTATCTCTCTTTAAATACACATCATTACCTCCTTCCATCCTTATAATCCTAAACCGTCAAAAAATCCCTCTTCACTTTCACTTGCTTTCTTCTCCAAAATTGTAACTTACCAATTCTCTCAAGAAACCAACAATCATGACAAACCCACAAGGCAATCCTGGAACCCCTCCAACACCCACTCCCTCTAATTCATCTACCTCTCCTCCACCTAGCACATCTGCCAAACCCAGGCTGAGAAGGGTAAAAATGCTTGCTCGGAAAACAGCAGCGTCTGGGGCTCTCTTAAAGAAATTAAATGAGAAATTAAAGGGCAGTTCCAAGACTCTGACTCCACCTTTGATTCTGACTTATACAAATCGGTTAGTGAGGGGGGAAGGACCTGGGTCTTCTGACTCTGAGAAGACTCAAGAATCCCCTTCTAAGGTAAGCTCTTCTGTGACTGAAAATATAGAAACTAGGTTTATTTTGGTGGGGCCTATCAGGGATGTAGAACAATCTGAGTTACGAAGGAGTGGAGGTAAAAAGAAATCTAAAAAGAAAAAGAAAGAGAGGGTACATGTGGTGAAGAGAGGGGAAATGGGAAAAGAATGGTTGATCATTCACCCACTGTTGGTTTTTCTATGCCTACTATCTGTGGGGTTGAATAAGAAATTGTAGAAGAGAGTGGCAAGAAGTCAGGGAGAAGTGGTTCTAGTGAAGCTGCTGAAGGGTTAGTTAATCTAAGTGCACAAGGAGATGAACCTGGTTCATCAACTGAACAGACCCTAGCAGACTTGTTAAAAAAGGTTGGGGCAAGTTATGATCCAAAGAAAAGCCCCCAGTGCTCCTAAACCCTCTAAGAAAAGAAAGGTTTCATCCCCAACAACTACTGAAACTTCCTTGCCTAAGGAAAAAGCCACAAAAAGCAGGGTGAAATAGAGTGAGAGTGATCTACAAAAGGCTCTAGCTGAGGGTAAGAAGAAAAGGATGGCTAAAGGAAAAGGGAAGGTGGCAGAGTCCTCAGAGGCTGTGGAAGTTAAGGAGATGGAATAGGTCCATCAAGAGGAAGTTCCAACAATGGAGGTTCATACCCCTAAGCCCAAAAAGCCCAAGACTTCTTATAAGAAGTCTTCTTCTGTGTCTCCAGCTGCTAAACCGTCATTAGCCAAGAGAACAAGGTCTGCAGTGAAAAGTAAACAAGTAAGAATTTTTGAAGATGAGGAATGGAGTGGAGAAGAAGAAGAAGATGAGTCTGATGGTGAACAAGACAAGCTTTCCATGTTTGGAAAAAGAAAAATTTTGAAGGGTAGATTGCTAAAAGACCTGGTGGAACCAAGAATGATGAGACTGGTGGATGCCTTAGCTGCTCAGGGGTGGAAGTACATGGTCCTTCAAATGGATGGTAGGCTAGCCAGAAATGAGATAATTGAGTTTATGGAAAATGCTGAGGTTAAGGATGGCAAGGTTAGCAACCTGGTGAAAGGAGTTCAAGTGACCTTTGATGCAGGAAAACTGGGAGAGATCCTTGACATACCCTCTGAAGGGTTTGATGACTATACAAGGCAAAGGTGGCCTTGCCTGGACTCCCTTCCTATTTCCCTTATTTGTGATGCTGAAGATGTAAATGAGGCTAGGGCTATTCAGAAAAGTGAAATGAGGCCACAGCACAAAGTCTTGTTTGAATTTGTCAACAAATGCTTATTGCCCAAATAATAGAGATGGCATATTGCAAATTATATGGACGTAGTTCTTATAAAGTGCCTGGAAAGTGGAAGGCAAATTAATTGACCTACATTCATCATCAAGCTGCTGGATAGGGTCATCAATGGATCCAAGGCTCATGTTACCCCCCCCCCCCCATGGCTTTATTTTGACTACGATTCTAGATAGAGTGCAATGTGCCTCTGAAGAAATGGGAAATGGCCTCAAGCAAGGATTACTTTGGCATTAATACTTTAATTGTTTGTGACTATTTAGTCAATGCCATCCCAAATGAACCTGGTTCATCCAAGAAGACTCCTATCAACAGTAATGTCAGGGCTCTGGTTCAGGAATGTAAAGCCAAGGATGCTGAGATAGCTAGGCTCACGGCTCGAGTGGTAGAGGTGGAATCTGAGAGGGATGCCCTCAAAACTGAGCTTACCAAGGAAAAGAAGAAGAATGATAGAATTCTTCAGAATATGTTGAATCTTCTCCAAGCCCAAAACCAACCCTCTAGCTCCCCCAAGCCTTAGGAATTCTAGCCTTTGTCTCCTGAACCTGTCTAGTACCTTCAGTGACCCGGATTAGGGATTTTTCTATCTTTTTTTGCTCATGTTTAAATGTTTTTGCTTTCTGGTTGTAGATTGTGGTAGCAATATATCGTCTATCAATGATATCTACTTTTTTGCTCTTGTTCATTGTTAATCTATCCTTGATAGTTTAAATATATTTTCTTGATTACTGATGATTAAACCATGATTGCACTTGCAGTTGCCCCAGTGGCTATGAGTACTTATTAAAATTTGGGACTCACACTTTGTGCGTAACTTTTCGATGATGCCAAAAGGAGGAAGAAATATTATGCTTTACACATTCTGAATAAGTTATATTTATAACCGAATTAACCTGGTCCTTAATGATAAGTGAATTTTCTAAACTTTGTACTGATGGTTAAGCTAAGTTCTCACAGGATCCAAGTAAGTAAAAAAGCACAGAGTTTGTCATCATCAAAAAGGGAGAATTTGTTGGCCAAGAACAGGTGAAGTTTTGAAGATTGAAAAAAGAACTCAGACATAGACCAGGTCCATCTTGTGCAACACAGTCGTGATCGAGCCAATCATGTGAGATGCATATGAAGGAGATAAATCTAACTTATCACAAGTAATATCTCCTGATCTGGTCAAAAAGGTTGCATATTGGATAAGGAGAGAAAGACTCCTTACATGAAGAGAACACAATTGAGATTGAGATAATGTTAGAGTTTGAGATCATCTTGAACTCTTCCACGATACAAGAGTAGTATTTGAATCCCAGTCAATCTCTAATTACTAACCCAATTATATATTAATGTTGTTCTCTTTTATAGGTAATGCACATAAGCAGAAGTTAAACTTAAATTGAGAGCAAAAGAGCAAGGCAATTTTGCAAGCAATTTATGTGTGATTCAAGTGTGGAATCCTGAAGCTACTTGAACAAGATAGAAGAACCAGTTTCAAGTGTCTATCTTTTATTCTAGTTCAATTGTAGTAGGTGTTTTAACTTTGTACCTTTCAGCTTTCATAGAAGCAATTGTAATAGGTACTTTGAGTATTCAAGTTAGAGTTAAATTGAAGTTGTTGCAACATTTGAGGTTGTGTGCCACAACGGGATTAGAGTTAATCCTTAGGTTTACAAAGAGTTTTGTAAATACAGTTTTGGCTTAGTGATTTTAGTGGAAGTTTGGGAAAATCCTACTGAGTAGTAGGTCGTGGGTTTTTTTAACCTTTTGAGCCAGGTGTTTTCCACGTAAAAATCTCTATGTTCTTTATTTTCTTTTTTATTATTCTTCAAACATTAGTAGTTGGAATACATAGAAGAACCATGTCCTTCTATAGTTTAGTTAAGCGAAAACTGGGTACCAAACAAATCACCCTCCCCCCTCTTGTGTGGTATTGATATTTAAAACATCATCCCCTTCATGAATGAGTCCAATTTCTCCTTCCGGATCCCATTCTTCATCAATTTCTATCACATTTACCCCATCACCCCAGTGATCCGGGAGGGGATTATTGCGGACATTAGGTGCAGCCTTTTTTGCTTGTATAACCTTGGTGTCAATCAGCATCTGGATCCTATCCTTCAAAGTGCGACATTCATCATCCTTTCATGCCCGAGTGATAGGCACATGTCTTGTTTAGATTGACCCATTGGGAAGAGTTTTCCATAGTAACAGCAGGAATGGGGGTGACATAACCGGCAGCCTTCAGTCTTTAATAAAGCTGATCAATGGGTTCAGTAATAGGAGTGTATTATTTGGGTGGTCTACGGTTGAAATTTGGTATAGGTTTTTGGTAATTTTGGTTGGCTGGTGGTGGTGAGTGGTAATATGCAGGTTGTGTGTTATAAGTATGGTAGGTGGTGGCGGGTTGTTGGTATCTAGAAGGTGAAGCCTGATATGTGGGTGGTGGGTTTTGGTATGTGAGAGGATATTTTGGCCCTTGGGCTACCATCACGGCTCCTACTTATTTCCTTTTGGATATACCCCCCAATTGCAAAGATTTATTTGTAGCCTGTAATGCCTTAAAATTAGTTACCATTTCACTCTTGATTCCTTATTTAATTCTTTCCCCCAATTTAATAATGTCAGAGAACCTGTGATTCTCAATAACCATTAACCTTTTGGTAGTATTGTGGATCTTGGGCTCGGACAAAGAACTTTTTCATTACTCTTCTTCCAATGCCGGCCTTACTTTTGCAACTTTCGATCTCCACCGAGTAGTATACTCACAAAAAGTCTCCGTTGGCTTCTTCTTGAAGTTCTAGATGTAGAAGACATCTGGTGCATCCTCTATATTAAACCTGAATCGATCTATGAAATCTGATGCCATATTTACCCAACTAACCCATTTCTTTGGATTTTGACTAATGTACCAAGATAGGGCATCTCTAGTGAGGCTCTTCATGAATAATTTCATGCAAATCCTTTCATCCTTTTCAACTCATACGAGCTTGTCACAGTATGTCCTTAGATGCACTTTTGGGTTACCTGTTCCGTCAAACATCTCGAACTTAGGAGGTTTGTAACCCTCTGGCATTTCTACGTCTGACTGAATGCACAGATCCTCACAGTTCAATCCCTCAATACCTTTAACCCCTTCGACACCTTGGGCTTGACTTGTGAGCTTCTTAAGTTCTTCTGCCATATTCTTGATGAGCAGGTCCTTTTTGTTGAGGAGTATCGGGTAAGGTTTCTACATATATGGGGTGGTCTTTGGTAGAGTTTCAAGGACCGGGGGATAGGTTGTGGTGCGTTCTGAGGAGTGTGATAGGTAGTGGTTTATGGATACTGGGTTGGTTGATGATGATATTGTTGAGGAGTTGGTACTCGTGGAGGATTGGTATTTTGAGGCAATGTGATATATTGGTTAGGTGTGGGAGGGTTTTGTGGATGTTGGTTTGGTGTATTTTGGGGAGGTGTTAAGTTTTTGGTGTTCTGTTGGTTGATGTCGAAGACGTTCAGGGTAAGGGAGAGATTTTCCAAGTTCCGGACCTATTCAAGTTCCCCTTGTAGCTCCAATATCTTTGGTTCCAGTCGCAAAACCAAGTGATTTGATGCTGGAGTGCTTCGACCATTTGAAGTTTCAGCATTGTCTTTGTGTGCGGCATTGTCTTTCCTGATATTGTTTGTGTCATCTATTCTGGCCTTTCCCTTGTTTTTAGGATCGTTCGGAGGAGAAGGAGGTGGTGGACCTCTTGATCTGGTATGATATGCTGATGATGCCAGTATGCACGAACCAACCTTAGGGGATGGTAATAAACAAATCAAGAAAAAAGAAAACAAAATGGTGAACAAGTTAGTAAGGAGTATTAAAAGGTTGTTTGGAGTATTTAAACACATATTGCGGAATTATAAATTTGCATCCTAACTTGGGGACCTCATTGTGCCCGAGGTAGGCCTAAGTGACATATAGATTTGGAAAAAATTGATGCCAATAACAGCATCGTTTCATCAATATGAAAAATAAACCGAATCTCTACTAAAACAACAATAATGATAAAGAGTCACTAATGGCATATGCCTTATTACAACCAAAGCCTAAATGAGTCTAGAAAGCAAGTAAAACATAATTTCTAATCTATTTTGTCCCAGAGGGGCTTTCTCCATGCTTGGCCTTCTTTTGCTTCATCGATCAAATTCCCCAGGTCGTGCATGTCCAGCAACAAATACACCCTCCCTAGGAGACCTCCTTCATTTCCATCCATATTTTGACAACATGTAACCCTATTTCCCATTTTCCCTTCCAGCTCCATCTATCAGAGCTCTAAATACTCTAACTTCTCTATTGATATAGTAGCGATTTTTCTCTGTTCATTGATAGCTTCCATGTCCGCTTTGTGTTGTTCCAAATATCTAGCCTCAGATTCAAATTTTCGTTTACGTGACCTCCTATATTTGATTTGGGCCTTGGCAGCGTCGTCTATGACCCTATTTCCCAAATCAATCATTGTCTTGACTTCTCCTACTATGTCATCGACCAACCATGACGGGTAAAAGTGCACATGGCCCGTATGATATCAATCTGGCTCGATAGTATCCTTTCTATCACGACCTTTAGATGCCACAAATGTTGTGCCTCGTACTTTAATGGAAAAGCATCACCCTGGAAATCTACTTTGTAGTGAACCATCTTGGAGACCCGGGGTATAACTTGCTTCCTCCTAGACTGTCTCATGACTCTGATAAGAGCATAAGGATAGATACCCATCAACGCAATCAGCACTTAATGAGGAACATCTCTTGACCTGATGATAAACTCACTGGTAGGGAACCACTTGAACATCCAATGGACCTTGTCATCCGTCAAATTGCTAAAGAAGTGCACTGAATCCACAATATTTTCGGTTGTGCAAACCTATCTGCGATGAAAATCATTCTTTTTGGATGATAAAAAGTTGTGTGGTCATTCCGTGGTCGTTGCGGAAATTCCCAATGGTATTGTTCTCTTTGAAGATGCTCCAACAACCATATTTGCAGTAACAAGGTAAAACCCTCAAAATGTCTGAATCCCTTCTTGCAACGGTCCAAAGCTCGGTATATTTCTACCACAATCATTGGGACGATAGTGTAAGTCTGTCCCTCAATTCCATCCATTAGGGTTTGGGACGATAGTGTAAGTCTGTCCCTCAATTCCATCCATTAGGGTCTTAGTAATCATAGCTAAATGGGTATGAATCCTTTCTCCTTACATTGGGAATACCAGCATCCCTAGAAAACAGATAATGAACACAAAAACCCGATGGTGGGTCCAACCCAACGAAGTAATAGCAAACTCATCATGGTAAAGGCGGTAGGATTTGCTATGTTCGTCACGTGCGTAGAGGAAGTTGAATAGTATATAAGACTTCTTTAAGCAGACTAACTCATCATTCCTTCTAAAGCCCATCATTTTTAGAAATCGTCGGGAAGTGTGATTCTCAGTTAACAATAGACCAAGGCTATCCCTAGGAAGTCCAGCAAAGCCCCTTATTTCCTGTAGAAGGGGAGTCATCTCTATATCCCCAAAATGGAAAGTTATCCTCTTTTCATCCCAGAACATAATAGCAGCCTCGATCAGTATATTGTTCGGTTGAATGTCTAGCAAAAAGGTAAACTACCAAGAACTTTTTTCACGTGGTTTTTGTCGCTTGGTGCAAAATTTTCCCACCAATCTAGTAGCAGAGGTGGGATATTCTGAACCGTGCCGAACTTGGGGACCTCATGCCTCATTTCTGCAAAACAGATAAAGTTAGCCCTTGCCCCCTCTAGATTTAGATATTTTCACGTTAATGATCAACATATTGGCATGTTCTCCCCAAATGGTGCACAGATTATGATTGTCCATTGGGATTATGGAAATCCCGGCGGACTTTGGATAAGGTTTGTCTTAGTGAGTTATTGCGCGAACAACGTTCTAACTCATACTAGGTTTAGAATTGATGCATGCATAGTTGATTTTAGAATGGGATTTTTAGAAAAGTTTAAATTGGTACCCTCAAGCGGACTACTTGAGAGGGAAAGGCACGTAACCATCGATTGCACCGCTGATCGACTAGTTTTATCACAAATAAACCTTTCCAAATTTAAAGGGTGATTTTAGGAAGAGCGCGGACACTCATCAAGTGTCGCTATAGTATTAATACATACGAGTGGAATATGATGTGGAGCATACTTTATGCAAAAATAAAATAACATGTTGTCAAGTATTTTCACATGTTGAAAAATAAATATAGTATTGAATGAACGAAAAGACATAAGAGAAAGAAAAAAATAGGGAAGAAGTTAGTTCGCATAATGAAAGGATTGTAATAAAGCAAATAAAGGGGCAAAGGTTGGGGAGAGATATGATATAGCAAAAAAGTTTGGAGCGGGTGAACGTGATTAGGGAATAAGGGGAAACACATGTTATAACCGAATTGAACGAAGAGTTGCATGTGAGTTCATATAAGAGGGAAACTGGGAAGAGGATGTGTACGCAATAAAAGGTAAAATAGGAGCGGGATATTCAAGTAACAAAAACACGCTTATCGAGAGAGGCTAATACAGGTAGATCAAATTCGTAATAGTAAGAGACTAAAAATCTCCAGTAGAGTCGCCATGCTGTTGCACCCTTTTTTTATCGCGAAATTGGGTTTTGACATGTGATAATTCTTTTAAGGAAGCATTTTAAAAGAGAGAGTTGCCACCAAATGGATTAAGGTGCGTTAGGGCATCTATTTGCAAATAACTCTGATTAACCAATCTGTGTCATGAAAGATCGGGTAAGCGCTCGAAATTACCTCGAAGAGAAGGTGTTAGGCACTCTTTGAGGTCCACAACTGTGGGTCCCAGCCGAATTTAATTGTATGAATTAGTCAATGTGATCAAAGATAAAAAAAAAACAAAGAATCTGGGAAGCTCATCATTAAACACAGATAATTGATTGCAAGGCAAGGGGGTCCTAAATTTTTTAGCCTAAAGGATCACCCCGTGTATCATAAATAATACTTCGTAACTCCCTCAAGATGGGGTGTTACTCATACTATTCAGCGGGCACAGACTATCATCTCCTGCTACCCGATTATTATCTTTAAGTTATTACCTAAAGCGCACTAATTGATTCTAAACCGTGCCTTATGCGTGCACTACCCGTCCCATGCCTATGGTTCAGGAGTCTTTAGACCTCTATTTAGGTAGTACTAGACTTCAACTTAGGCTGCTCAAAATGATAAAACTAATCGACATGCAAAAGAAGTTGGACTTCATATAAAAAATAGCTAAGGGCTCAAGTTAGCCTCCACACATTGACAACGAATGCACGCGAACACATTCAGCATTTTGACAGTTACAGATTTTGGACTAATTAAAGTTATTGGATCCTATAGGCATGATCTCTATGTGATTCTGGATTCTAATCATACTAGCAGTTATGCAAAGTAATTCCTAATTGACTATATAGATGCCTACTGATTATAAGTATAAGTTTCTTAAACCTATAGTCATGCTATCTAGGTGATTTACTCAGTGTTAGGCAGTGACAAGCAATGAGAGATATTCAAAGTTACTTAGTTATTCCTATAGACATGTTTTCTAATGGTGTTCTATGAGGCCGTGTTTAAAGCCTAGTTTTATCGCTTAATGCAGATGGTAATTTCCCTATAGACATGATTCCTAACTTTAGTGAATGAAATTGGTTTTAACTCTTATATGCATGTATACTAAATGAGCAAGTATGACACTAGCATATCAATCAATTAAGAACCCTATATGCATGATTTCTAAAGAGGCAGATATGAATATACTGCAATGCAAATTGAACTTTGGTTATTTTATTTTTTATAGGCATGGTGTCTAATCATGTAAAGCAAAGTAGGCAGGATATTCACATAACATATTTGAGCCAAAGTAAACCCCTATAGGCAGGTTATCTAACATACAATAGAAGAATGTGTTTGAATAAATAAACACCTAGAGGCAGGTTATCTAACACAATAGCAGAATGAGCAAAGTAAACACCTATAGGCAAGATTTCTACCCATTCTCATGCAAACGTTAGAAATAAACCCAGTTTCCAAATTCACTATTTCCCCAATTATTATTACAAATATTTATTACAGACCACAATCGAATAAATGAATTAAAAAGTATATAAACTATAGGAAGCTTGCAGTAGACCAAAATACACTTGGACAGGCCAGGCCTTCAACTTAGAATAGCTCCAAAAGCCCATACACAATAGCCAGTAGTGAATGATTTAACCATATCTCATAACCCAAATCTCTAGTGTGTTAGAGTTCCCAAGGGCTTCAAGAACCCAGGGCAGTGCTCACAATAGAGAAGAATGATCAGAACAACTCTAGGAAAACTAGAGACTAATTCCTAGAGGGTCAGAGTTCACGAGGGTCTCATATGAACCCTGAGCAGTGCTCACACTAGAAAGGACAGGGGACAAAACCTAAATTGCTTTGGCTTTCAGCCAGCAAAGAGTGAGAATTCAAGAGAGCAAGATTGGATGGGGGGTACATTTAGGGACAGAACCACACATAGAACAAATAGCAACACTTGAACCTAAGCAGATTTAATAAGGTTTTTAAGAATTAACAAAGTCATATGTTAATAAGGATCAGTTCATAGACATGCTTCACAATGATAACAAAGACAACAGATCAGACTAAGTCACAAAAAGAAATCTCATTGACTAACAGTAGGTCTGGAGCACATTAATTATTATTAAGGACGTGACTAAACAATTTAGCGAAGGTATCTTAACATAGTGAGCAAAGAACCAGACAAATCACATAGCAAAAGGTTCAACAACAAGCTAATGAATCTACTAAGGCACACATGATTAACCATTTGTTAAGAAAGGTGAGCAAGCACGTTTAATGCTAAAGAAGATTTCACTAATTGATTCAACTGAATTCAACATGTCTTAAAGACAGATAATAACTAGTCTAATAACAGTAAGATATTAAACAGGTTATAAAGTAGTAAAGGATTCAATAACTCACTAGTCAAGATAAAATAGAAAAGGAATCTAATAATGTAGCAATTGGCACCAAACAGAAGTAAACAAATTAAGGATTTTTGGCCTTGGCTTCCAACTGGCCAGGAGTCTAGAACACAGAACAATAGTATTGCTAAAGAATAATAGTGTATAGTTTGTTTATGGTAGTCAGAAAATTTTAACTCTTCGTCTATTTAAAGGGGAACGGGGGAGGGGTTTAAATAGTACTGAAATTGAACACACAAATATGGCAATAATTAGTCAAAATACTAGAAAGGAAAGCACTTAACAATTAATAAGAAAAGAAAAGTTTGAAACCCTAGGTTAGGAAAATATACAACATCGGCAGGATAACAAGCAAGGAGATGCATATAGACATATAAATAGAGATTTTAACATAATAATTAAAGAATAAAAAAGACTTAATTTGATTTTGAAGAATCAAAAATCCCTAATTTAGGGTAATTAAAATCAGTCAGAGATTAACAAAGAGAGTTATAATAAGATGCATAGAGACATATAGATGGAAACATTAAGGGAAAAATAATTAAAGAATCGAGAACTAGACTAGATCTAGAAATATCTGAACCCTAATTTTAGGGTACGTAGAAAATCACGAAGAATCTCAGAGATTCATACCATAAAGAAACGAGAACGAACATAGATGGAAAGAGGTCAAAGATTTGAACCAGATTTGGTTCAAAATTAAAGAGATCTTCTTGTCATGTTAGGCAAGCAATTATGTAGCACTATAAGTGAGTAACCAGGAGTGAGAGGGGGTCAACAAAGTAAGGGAATCATTGATTGATTCCATTTTAGGTTAGAATCGGAGGGGGTAACAGGTGATGGGGCTAGGGTTTCTAAAGAAGAAGAAGAAGAGAGAGAGAGAATTTAGGGGCAGGGGGTTTAGGGAATAAGAGGATTAGGGTTGGGGTTTTTAATTTAAAATTGGGGAATAAATAAGGGATGTTGATCATGAAATATCAACGGCCAGGATTTATGGGAGATTGGGTCAGTATAGAAACGGGTATGGGGACTGTTGATACCCAATTTTTTTCCTAAGTATTATTATACCCAAAATACTTCCAAAATAGCATATTTGTGCATATATAAGCACACCCAAGAGTTTTGGCATTTTTAATAATTTTTAAACCAATTTATTGCTTTTTTTTAATATAAGAAAATCCAATAATTATTCCCAAAATTATTATTGTTTGGTGAATAATTCATTTTATTCTCACATTTGCACCAAAATATAATTAAGGTAATTTTTGCATATTTTTACAAATTTATTTGGCATTTTTAAAGCTAAATTGCATACAATTGCAATTATAGTCTATATTACGATTAATGGTATTTTATAATTATAAAATTATTCCCAGTATTTCTAGATTAATTTTTATATATTATTATTTATTTTCGTGCTTTTAATTTGTTTAAAATCATTTTTTAACTATTTTTATAGGCGTAATATATACGGAGATACCTAAAGTTGGCACGATCTTTCACTTAGACACTTAAACTAGGCTTCTTTCCAATTAGACACGTTTCTTAGGCAATTCTCATACCAATTAGACACTTAAACTAGGCTCTAAACCATGACTTTTCTGGATAATATAACAAATCCCTACAAATATGCTTACAAATAAATTTAACTTCATAACTAGATTTAGAGCACGTCCAAAACTGTTTTCTCTTTTCCCCTCCTTTCCATTTCTTATGCCAATTAGGCCATATATGCCTGACACACATCCTAAATTCAGCATTGGGTAAAACTTCATTCAAAGCTGCAGCAAAACCCTACACAATAATTAATAAGCCAGCAAAAAACGTGTCTAATTGGTATGAGAATTGCCTAAGAAACGTGTTTAATTGGAAAGAGGCCTAGTTTAAGTGTCTAAGTGAAAGATCGTGCCAACTTTAAGTGTCTCCATATATATTATGCCATTTTTATATAAATTAAAGGGGGGAAATTGGTTATTTAACACATAGCCATTTCAATTGCAAATATAGCATCAATTTAATCCCCAATTAACCCCAAATCGAGACCAAAATACCCAGCCTAATTACCACTTGAAACCCGATCCATACCCCTTTCCTATCATACCCAACCCGTTCCCCATTTAACCTGCTCAATCCCAGTCGTTGATCTTCTCCCCCTTTTCCTTTTCCTTTTTAATTCAAACAACCCCTAAACCCTATCTCATTTTTTCTCAACCGCTGCCTCTGAATCCCCTCCTCTCTCAACTCTCTCTCAACTCACCTCAAACCCTAGCCGCCGCCTCTCACTGAAACCCTAATCTATGGCTTCTCAGGCTCATCAGAGGCATATACTTGCCTCTCATGGCTTCTGTGTGCTCTTTTCTAAGGTCCTACGACCAGGTCTTGAAGGGTTTCGACCAAGCCTTGCCTCGATGACTTTTCTTCGATCGTCTTCAACCTTTGTCCGGCCAGTCAGGGCTATTCGAGTTTGACCTTCGACTTTCCTGCTCAGATCGATGGTTTCCAAAGCCTTTCTCATCACTTGGGTTTCTTACAAAACCCTAATCTCTGAGGTTCCTTCGATTTATTTCTAGATCTGCTCCGGATCTCTGTGTGTGTGAACCTTCTATGCATTTTTCTAGAAGTTTCTTTAACTTTTGCTTTCAGAAACTCTATATTCTTTAACTAGGGTTTCATGTCAAGTTATTTCAAATCTCTTCTCTGATTCTCAACATGTTTTACTGTGTTTTGTTTGTGTTGTTTTCTATCTGAGTTAGCATGTTGAAAGCCCTAATTTTTGGGATTTTGTTTAAGTTTCTTAGTCTGTTTGGTAATATTCGTTTGATTTACCTTATTTTTATCTGAGTTAGCATGTTGAAAACCCTAATTTTGGGATTTTGTTTGAGTTTATGTTTGTTAATATTCACTTGATTTACCCTTCTTCTATACCTGAGTTAGCATAGTGAAAGCCCTAATTTTGCGGGGATTATCCGAGATTCTAAATCTGTTTATTTGTTTAGCTGCTTATCTTCTCTAAACTTGATTGATTTTCGAAAACCCTAGTTTCATTGGGGACTATTCGATTTCTTTGAAATTGTTTGTGCAACTCGTATGGTTTTCACTTAACTCTTTGCATGTTTCTGATCTTCTTCTCTATTGTTAAACACTGAAACCTGACTATCATGTTTCGAGTGTTTACTTTTGAGCTACTACTATATGCTGTTCTTTTGCCATAGCTTGGCTTCGTGTGTCTATTACTTGTGCATTTATTTATATACTGAGTTCCTTCTGTGATTGATTTTTTTTCAAAATCGTAATTGATTTCAAAACTTTTCCTTTCGTGAAATTCTGATTTTTACTCTCCTGTCAAGGGATAATTGATTCGCTTTCCTTGTTTGGCCTTACTAAACCCTTTCCAAAAACAAGTACAATCTTATATTTGGACTTAAACACCCATTGTATGATTTTACTGCTCCTTTTATGGCAACAACCATTCTGCTTACAAACTGATTTTCTTTCCTTATCTTGACCCTGTTAGTATCCGTTTGAACAATAATCCCTTGATTAAAGGGAAATCTTATGTTAATTGATTTTGACTTGTGATTGTTCCCATGTTTGTTTTAAAACTTTACTTATTACCTTATTCTTCACTCGTTTTCAAAACTATAAATACCCTATTCTCTTTTCTTTACACACGAACAACTCGAGTTAACAAAATACACTCTTACTCTTAAAACTCTCTCTTTCTTTACTGCTACTTGTGATGCTGCTTTGTCTAGCTGGCTGAAAGCCAAGGCTAGATTGTGGACTATTGTTTGCTTCACCTTTTTTGCACTTTGCTTCTCTACTAGTATATCTTAGGTAATTTACAAGACTCAACAACAACATGTTTTCTTTTATTGCTCCAGTTTGGCATTCCTGTCTACTTCTACTCATGTTTCTGCAGTCTAGATATGACACTAGCATGTTGTACTATGTTCTCTTTCCCTTGTAAATTAATATTTGTCTATGTGTGTGCACTCTGTCAGTCATTTGTTATGAATCCCAAACCCCTGTATCCCATTATGTGCTTTAAGTTATGGTTCAAAAACATGGCAATATTTGAAGTTATTGTCTATGGATATGAACTAGACCCTTTGGGCCCTAAGCTTTGTCAATTTCCCATCCCTACTCCCTTTTCATTGCACTTGCACTTCACTCTTAGAACTTAGGTTCTGCCCCTCTTGTGTGAGCCTTGCCTTGGGATCCCTGAGCTCCCTCTGAACTTGGACACAGAAGGGTTGGCCCTTCCACACTGCACAACTCAATTTTTGATTAACATCTTGGGTGTATGCACTTCCCGGGGTTCCTCAAATCCCTGGGATCTCTGAAACACCCTAGATGAGAGAAGGCTTGGAAATCTGGATCTCGGAGTTGGCTCAATCTCATACTATTAGGCATTAAGTCTGAATTAGGCTGCTCGGATGTAGCTGAGGATTCTTGATGTATTTTTTTTAATTCCAGTTTTATTTATTTTGGGGTTGAAATAACTTGTATAAACTCGGGGATTAAGTGAAAAGGAGAGGGGGTTTATTTTTATGCACTAAGAGTAGAGATCATGCCTATAGGGATTTATCTATGATTTCTATAAATTCATACATAGAGATCATGCCTATAGGGTTAACTTCTGACTTGTGCAACTCCACGCATAGAAATCATGCCTATAGGTTTAACTTCTTAATTTCTGCAATAAAGCATGTAGATATCATGCCTATAGGATTCACTTCTGATTCCTGCAACTCCACACATAGATATCCTGCCTATAGGATTAGCTTCTGATTTTCTGCATCTTCACACATAGATATCCTGCCTATAGGATCAACGTCTAATTGTTCTGCAAATTCACATATAGAAAGCGTGCCTATAAGAAATCTCGAATCTGAATAAAAGCTACTTCAACTGCTGAACTCGTATTGTTCTGTTAAAACTGGTAACGTTTTTCTATAATCAGTTTGCATTATTTCTAAAATCAGTAGATATCATGCCTAGTTCTAACCAACACTTAGACAAAAGGATTAATTAATCAATCAGATCGGTTTTAGTCAACTTCATTCGAGCGATCCTAATATTGACTTGCCGTCTAAAAATATGCGTTGAACCAGTCCGCTCGTCGCTTTATTTAAATTAAGACCAAATCAGTACATGTAAGACATGCTAAACTCTATGACTTTTATCTGATTTATAGAGGCATATTTGAGCCATGTTTGCTTGTCCGCTTTCCCTTTGTTTGCATTACGTGTTTTTTGATTGACACCTTAGCATTTTGTCCTTTGAAAACTTCTAAAAGCCCCCAAACCCCTCTCCCTTTAGGATTAGTAGTTCATTTGCCTCCGGGACTGATTGGATTGGGATGGGTAATAGCATGCAAAAAGTAACGATACTATTCCGCGCTTTAAATACCTTAACGGGGTGGGAAAGGGTAGACATGAAGATGATGATCACACGATAACATTATGTGTACAACTGGGTACCGGTGTTGTGTGGATGATCCGTGTGATTTATAAACCTAGGACCCCCTCCCTCTTTATTATTTTACTTTTTCTAGAATTTTAAAAGTTGTCCAGTTTTCAGTTTCTTTAACCTCTTCTTCTACTCTTTGCACCTATCATGAAAAATCTTTCTTTTAATTGTCTGAATTTTAATATTGTTTCCCCCTAAACTTCAGCCTCTTTCACTTCTTTAAGTCACTTGCATCAATTATTTGACCCCTTCCCCTTTACTTGTGTATCTTTTCTTTAATTATAAAACTACTTTCTCCCAAGTTTCAGCACTCTTTAAACCTTTTGTATTTTTTTTTTAATTTCCAACCATTATGTGAAAGTTTTCTCGTATTTGCAATGCTTGCTTGTCTACTTGTTATTTATATTTAAAGTCACAATTGTAGCATGGCCGGGAACCACACTAGTGGATCTTGAGGGGTGCCTAACACCTTCCCCTCGAGATAATTTCAAGCCCTTACCCGAACTCTGGTTTTTCATCTTAATTTCTTACTTAAAGTGTCCTAATGCACTATAATCATTAGGTGGCGACTCTCCAAATCCAACACCCAATTCCCAAGTGGGAATAGAGTTGTCTTTCCAAATGTCGTAAACCTGATTTCTCGCTCTTTGGAGGGAGGGAAAAAGGGGGCATCGACAGCATGGCGACTCTGCTGGGGATTCTTTAGGCTTTTACCATTGCATGCTATATGTGACTTTATTGCTTTCTTTTGTTGCTTCTATTTAATGTTGTTATTTGAAACTGACATGTTTCCTTTGTTTCTTTTTCTTTAATTACTTTCATTTACCACTTTTCCCGTCAATGATGTTGTAATTTTGAGCAATTATTGTAAACTTTATTGTATGAACGTGAAAATACATGTCAATTTGTTTCATTCTTGTAAACTGCATCTTCAACATCATATTTCACTCGTGCTAAACAAATACTATAGCAACGCTTATAATGAGTAGTTGCGCTCTTCCAATACTATCACCCCCTAAATTTAGAAAAGGCATATTTGTGGTAAAACTAGTCGATCAGCGGTGCAGTCGACGGTTCCATACCTGGGAACCTTACTCCGTTTAAACTGTACATGCATCATGGTCAAACCTAGCCGAGTCAGTTATGTTGTCCACATAATGACCCATTAAGAAAGCCTTGTCCAAAGTCCATTGGGCTTCCTTGAAACCCAAACGGACACCTCCATGTTCTGTTCATTTATTTGGAGAACTAAAGTGCTTGCTATGCTAATTATTGGTTTAAATAGTCGAGTCCAGTGGGGTAAGGGCCTAACGCTTTGTTTTGCAGAAAATGAGGCACGAAGTACCCAGATTTGGCATGATAACCAACATTCATCCAAGGATGCTGAATTGGTGGAAAGACCTCTATTCCAGTGATCAGACACTCATCCGTAAGTACTTAGGGAATTTGCCTTCTCTTCTAGAAATTCAACCTACCAACAGAATCATAGAGGCCGCGATGTTGTTCTGGGATAGTGATAAGTCCGTGTTCCGCTTCGGGGACCTTGAAATTACTCCTTTGCTCGAAGAAATAGGAGGTTTAGCTGGTATTCCTTGGTCGACTCCGGGTTTGCTTATGCCAGAGAATCGCAAAGGAAGGGGTTTCCTTAAGATGATGGGACTGAAGAAGAACCCAGACTTAACATGCTTGAAAGACTCTTATGTCCCATTCGACTATCTGTACGAGAGGTACGGCCATAGCAAATCATACCGCACCTATCCAGATGAGTTTGCCATCACCTCATTGGGGCATGTCCATAGAATGGTCTTCGTTTTTATGTTTTTCTTTTTGGGAATGATGGTGTTCCCTATGAAGAAGGCTAGGATCCACACAGACTGGTCAGAGTAACCAAGACTTTAATGGAAGGAATTGGTGGACAGACTTTCAGCATAGTGCCCATGATCATTACTGAGATATACTGTGCCTTGGACAACTGTCAGCAAAAGGGCAATCATTTTGAGGGTTGCAACTTATTACTTCATCTCTGGCTCATGGAACACCTCCAGAAAGGGGAATACCGACCGGGGATCCTATGCAGAAACTGGGATGATCACATCGCCTTCCACCAGCCAAGGCGTATGAACTATATGCCTAAAATGTTCGTCATCCAGAGGACGCCAAAGGATGGGTAGAATTATTTGAAAAATTGAAAGAGGACCAGGTATAATGGATGGTCGAATGAGTTATTGTTCGATCCCGAGATGCACCATTTCTCATACTAATTGGTTTGAGAGGAACTTATCCATATGTTCCTCTCCGATCCATGAGGCAGGCTGGAAGAAAGCAAATCATACCAACAGTTGATAAAATGAGTTATTTCAAGGCTGATTTCCAGGACGATAATAGTCCTCACAGGTTATGGCACTGCAAACTCGTTTTGGGGAAAGAATCTATTGAGCCAGACAGGTATCACGCCGGTTGTGTGTCGCACTATTCAAGTTGGTTAGAAGACAATGGCATGGGTCAGCCCGGGTTCGTTCGAGGTCACAGAATTATCGACGAGCATGCTAAAGCACGGGTTAAGTATAATCAACCGCGCAAGAGAATTCGAGAATGTGAAAGTGAGCACCGAGAAATACAAGAAGCCCATCAGAAGTTGATCGAGGAGTGGAAAGATATGGCTGTCGGCGCCAACAAGCGACTAGGGTATTTGGAGCGGGGTCTAGTAGAACTGGAAATTGTCAAAATACTGAAGGAAATGCGGGTGGACATTTGGACCGAGCTTATTTGCTGCTAGGACTACGCGAGCTGGTGAAGCTGTTCGAGGGAGACGAAGATGCCAAATCTGGGAAAGGTTATTCTGGGACCAATTAGTTAGGAGTCCTTTTATTCTTTATTTTAATGTAATAAGGCCAATGGCCAATAGTGATATCTTATTTTCTATTATTTAGAGTCGTTTTGGATTCATCTTATTTTTATCAATAAAATGAGGCATTTATCATTATAAGTTCTCTAAAACTATTTGTCGCTAGGCCTACCTCGGGCACAACGAGGCACCAAAGTTAGGACGCGATTTACATTTTCGCACAATGTGTTTAAATACTGTAATATTTTTCCTCAAAACCTGCACTAACTTATTACCTTTTGTTTTTCTTTTATTTTTTTTTATTCCCCTCCCCAAAGGTTAGTTCGTGCATTCTGGCACCATCATCATACTCCACAAGATCCAAAGGCCCTCCACCTTGTCCTCCTCCGATTCCTATCCGGAATAAGAACAAAGGTAGAATGGGAGATCCAAGCCTAGAAAGGAGATTGAGATTCCTTAGGGTACCCCGGTTGCCAAGGAAACTGCTACCCAACTTGAGCAAAAACTGTTGAAATTTCGGGAAGAACTGGATCAGGTTCGAAATTTGGCGAACTTGTCATTTTCTCTCACCGCTCCTGATGTCAACACCCAGAATCCCGCACCTCCACAAAACACCCCACAACCACAGATACAACCCACTCATACTCAACACTGCAACACATGCCACACTCCCAACAACACTCCACTACTCATTCCCGATCCACTGAACACCATAAATGACCATCTCCATAACACTCCTATTTACGTGGATACTGTACCCCACTACACTCAACCAATCTCAAATGCACCCGAATCTGATGACAAAGACTCCCTTATTAGGAACTTAGCAGTAGAACTCAAGAAATTAACCAGCCGAGTTCAGGGCGTGGAAGGTAACAAAGGTATCGATGGGTTAAATTATGAAGACCTATGCATTCAACCAGATGTTGAACTTTCGGAGGGGTACAAACCTCCCAAGTTTGAAATGTTTGATGGAATAGGAGATACCAGAGTCCACCAGAGGACATATTGTGATAAGCTGGTTGGAGTCGTAAAGGATGAGAAGATCCGTACGAAGCTCTTCATGAGAAATCTGAAGTGAGATGCTTTATCCTGGTACATCAACCAGGACCCCAAGAAATAGACAAGTTTGGTAGGCATGGCCTCGGATTTCATTAATAGATTCCAATTCAATACAAAGAATGCACTGGATGTATTCTACATACAGATTTTGAAGAAGAAGCCTATCGAAACATTCCGCGAGTATGCTACTCGTTGGAGGTCAAAAGCTGCAAAGGTCAGACCAGTCCTAGAAGAAAAATAGATGAATAGATTCTTCATTTGGGCCCAGGATCCCCAATATTACGAGAGGTTGATGCTGATCGAGGGTCAGAAGTTCTCCGATATCATCAAACTGGGAGAAAGAATCGAAGAGGGCATTGAGAATGGTATGGTTACTAATATTGAAGCATTACAGGCCACCAATAAGGCTTTACAGTCTGGTGGCACGTCCAAGAAGAAGGATGTGAGTGCTGTAATAGTCGCACAGGGAGCCAAATCACCACTAAAATACCACACTTACCCATCACCTCCACTTACATATCAGCCCATCCAGAATTACTAAGCACCCGCACCCTCCTATCAAAATCCATCTCCCATTTACCAATCCTCTTCACCTCTCACATATCAACCCACCTCACCCAGATACTCTCAACCAGTACCTATTTATCAAGCTTATAATGCTCAACCCTCTCACTACCAATCACCTCCCACCCGTCAAAATTTCCCTAGACCCAAGCCAAATTTTGACCGCATACCTCCTAAACAATACACAGCCATCGCTGAACAAATTGACCAGCTGTACGAGAGACTTAAAGCTATTGGTTATGTCACTCCTACCCCAGCCAAATCTCTAGAAAATCCTTCCTAGTAGGTCAACCTTAATAAGACATGTGTGTACCATTCCGGCATGAAGGGACATACCCTTGACGAGTGTCGCTCATTGAAGGACAAGATTCAAACCCTGATTGACAATACGGTCATCATAGCAAAGGAGCCTGCTTCTAATGTTCGCAACAACCTTCTGCCTGACCACAAAGGTGGAGACATTCACATGATCAAAATCGAAGATGATTAGGACCCCAAAGGGTCGATAAGTTTGATTGCTGAAGGTGATGAACCAAAGAAACCAGCGGTTACACTTAACCCAATTGTTGTGTAGAATCATCCCTTTAGGGACGATGAAGTAAACATCTCTATACCTGTCGAATTTGAAGCACCTCCTTCTACAAAAGCGCCCGGGCCAATTGAGGTTAAATTTGGACTTCCAAAAGCACCTGCACCCTTCAAAGTTGTTGTGTTACCACCAAGGGTACCTATTCATGTGACAATTTCAGACATAATACCATTCCACTCAAATGCTATACCATGGGACTACACTGCCGAAGCTAGGAGGAAAGGAAAGACCATGACAGGAAAAATAATTGCGGCGCAAGGGATGACCAGAACAGGGAGGGTTTACACCCCAGAACACTTAGCTGAGTCCAGTAAGCAAGCCTCGGGATGACCTATTGAAACTGGTCCCGAATATCTTTGGAGAAAAATACAAACTAAGGAGTACTCGGTCGCTGAGCAGTTGAACAAAACACCACCATAGATCTCTATCCTAGCTCTTTTGCAGAGCTTTAACGCTCACAAAAATGCCCTGATGAAGATAGTGAACGAAGTTTATGTGCCTAGCAATATAACCAGAGGTGAAATGGCAAATATGGTAGGGCAAGTGCTGGAGAGCCATAAAATCACCTTCCACGAAGATGAGCTGCCGCCGGAAGGATTAAGCCACAATAAGGCACTGCACATCACCGTGCAATGCGAAGATTATTTCATCACTAAAGTCCTGATCGATAGAGGATCCAGCCTCAACATCTGTCCACTGACAACTCTTAGAACTTTGGGAAAAAGCCTACACGAGATCAAAGATGGGGCTATCAATGTCAAGGCCTTCGATGGGTCCCAGAGATCTACTATTGGAGAGATTAGCCTATGCTTACAAATGGGTCCAACATGGTTCGACGTCTACTTCCATGTAATAGACGTCCCGGCATCCTACAACCTGCTGTTAGGACGGCTCTGGATCCATGCCGCTAGAGCCGTAGCATCGACCCTACATCAGGCAATGAAGTTCGAATGGAATCACCAGGAGGTGATTATTCATGGTGATGGTAGTAACCCCATATATAGTCGCCATACCATCCCAATGATTGGAGGCAGAAGGAGAATAAGCGGAAAAATATACCACCAAATTGAAAGGGTCAACGCTGTAGATAAGAATAAGTGGTGGGATAACAAGATCAAAAGTATCCTGAATTGGTGTGGGTACAAGCCTGGAAAGGGACTCGATAAAAACCTCCAAGGGATCACTAAACCCATCAAACTAAAGAAGAATGGTACTACATTTGGCTTAGGGTACGGTTATACTTGGGAAGAATTCTAGAGCTGGTCGCCACTATGGCGTGTCCCCTACTATCCATTAGAGCTTCATATACCTAGCCTGGAGCAAACCTTCCAACCAGTAGATACTATATATGGGTCAGAGGAAGATGAAGCACTGGTAGCCATGAAGAATCTATTTCTGGAGGATGATGATATGGACTGCAGTGTTCTTTTCGTGGATGAAGGGGAGGAAGGCCCTTCTATACAAGCTGTAAACCGAGGAGATCGCCTCAGTAATTGGTCAATTAGAACCGTCAGGGCCCGGAAGGCTTCGAGGTAGCAAGTCTAAAGAAAATCACCATGCGTCTCATTTTATTTTATTTTACTAGTTGATTTTCTTTCCACATTGTCTTTAATTTCGAAAAGAGCTCCGATGTTTCAAATAATTATGAATTTAATCAAAGCATTTCAGTTTATAATATATCTCGCTCTTATTATTTTCTCTATCGTTTACTCTATTTTTATACAGCATTACTATTACTTACTTTGATGATGAACCAACAATTGTGACTTTCAACGAAACAACGCAACAAAAGGGCATAGACTCAGAAGAAGATGAAATACTTGAAGAGGTCATTAGAGAGGTTGAGGATTTTGAGAATAGACCTAAGTCTAACTTGGAAGAAACTGAGGTCGTTAATTTGGGAGATACAGGAAATATCAAAGAAACTCGCATCAGTACTCACCTGTCGCCTTCAGAAAAGGAAGAATATATAAAATTTTTAAAGGAATATGAGGACATATTCTCCTGGTCGTATGATGATATGACCGGTCTCAACACGTCCATTGTAGCTCACAAACTGCCAACAGATCCAACCTATCTGCCGGTAAAATAGAAGCTCAGGAAATTCAAGCCCGACATGAGTTTGAAAATCAAAAAAGAAGTTACTAACAAGTCAAAGACAAGGTTCTCAGGGTAGTAGAATATCCAACATGGTTAGCCAACATCGTGCTGGCACCAAAGAAGGATGGGAAGGTTAGAGTCTATGTCGACTACCGGGATCTTAACCGGGTCAGTCCCAAAGATGACTTCCCCTTGCCAAACATACACATTCTTATTGACAACTGCACAGAGCATGAGTTGTAGTCTTTTGTTAATTGTTTCGTCGGCTATCATCAGATATGGATGGATGAGGAAGATGCAGAGAAAACGGCTTTCATCACACCGTGGGGAATGTATTGTTACAAAATGATGCCATTTGGGTTGAAGAATGCTGATGCCACCTATATGAGGGCCATGCTACTATATTTCACGACATGATACACAAAGAGATTGAGGTATATGTGGACGACGTCATCATCAAATCCAAGAAAGCCACTGATCATATGGAAGAACTAAGAAAGTTCTTCAACAGACAGAGGAGGTACAATCTGAAACTAAATCTTGCCAAGTGTGCATTCGGGGTTCCTGCTAGAAAATTACTGGGTTTCATCGTGAGTCGTCGAGGAATAGAATTGGACCCATCAAAAATCAAAGCCATTCAGGAATTGCCACCGCTAAAGAACAAGGACGTAATGAGTTTCTTGGGAAGACGCAACTATATCAGCCGATTCATAGCTCAGTCCACGGTCATTTGTGAACCCATCTTTAAAATGCTGAAGAAAGACGCTGCTACTAAATGGACTGACGATTGTCAGAAGGCCTTTGACAAAATCAAGAAATACCTATCAACGCCACTAGTCTTGGTTCCGCCCAAGCCAGGAAGGCCTTTATTGCTTTATCTCACAGTTTTGGATAGAGCATTTGGTTGTGTTCTGGGACAACATGATGAAACGGGGAGGAAGGAGCAAGCAATCTACTATCTCAGTAAGAAGTTCACCCCGTACGAGGCCCGGTATTCTTTATTGGAGCGCACCTGTTGTGCTTTGACTTGGGTAGCTCAGAAATTGAGGCATTATTTCTGTGTCTACACTACTTATCTCATATCAAGGATGGACCCGCTGAAGTACATCTTCCAGAAGCCCATGCCCACTGGTAAGCTCGCCAAGTGGCAAATCTTGCTAAGTGAATTCGACATTGTTTACGTGACTCAAAAAAGCAATCAAGGGCCAAGACATAGCAGATCACCTTGCCGAGAATCTTGTTGGCAGAGAATACAAACCCCTGAAAATGTATTTTCCTGATGAAGAAGTGTCCTTGGTAGGAGAAGATATTGCAGAATCCTACGATGGTTGGAGGTTGTTTTTCGACAGAGCCACAAATTTCAAAAGAGTTGGCATAGGAGCAGTCCTAGTATCAGAAACTGGCCAGCATTACTCGGTATCTGCCAAGCTCAGGTTCCCTTGCACAAATAATATGGCTGAACCCTAATTTCTTTGAACTTACTTGTTCGTCATGCTCTGAATTCGATTGGTTTCAGCCCCTAATTTCTTTGAACTTATTCGAGTTTCTGAAGTTGCTTCATCTGTTGCTCGACTGAATTTCAAAATCTTTTGTTTCTTTATGTGACTTTGACTTCCTGCTAAAATCTTCTATAAGGTCTTTTCACTTGACCTCTTTGCATGTTGTTTGATACTCTCTCTTTTCTCTATTACTAAGTTACTAAAATCGACCTATGTGACTACCATGTTCATTAGCTACTGACTTTGTGTTTGCTATTGCATGATGTTGTTCAGCCTCACGTGCCTATGTTTATGCACTCTTTCATATGATAAATTTCCCTCTAAAATGACCTTCAATTTTGGGATTGATTTCAAACCACCTTGTGTAATTTTGATTGCACTCGTGTAATTGATTCTTTCCTGGTTTTATTGATTCCCTATTTCTTGGATTGATTTGAAAACTTCCCTTTAGACTTTCGATTCTCTTGTCTGTAACTTGGTTTATTCATGTTAACCCATGTTACTCTCCTTAAGTTAGTGATTTTGAAATCCTTGACTCCTTGATTTACTATGTACTGATTTTTGATTGTCTCCACATTATGCAACTTTACTTTGTTTTCTTACCTTATTTGGTTAACCGAGTATTTCAAAGATTCTTACCTTAATTAAACCTCTATGCACTTACCCCTAATTGTCTATTTTATACATGGTGTTCTACTTGATTTCTTTTCTTTAATGCCTTTTACCCATTACCATTTAATTGTAACTCCTTAATTAAAGGAAGTCTATACTGATTTGATTTTAATTGACACATAGTTCCATAATTACTGCTGAATTATGATTTTTGCCATATTTTCCACCGATTTTCAAATTATAAATACCCTGCTCTTTCATTAACACAGACACACGAACACTCTTAGTTTCTAAACTCACACTCACACTCAAAAAATATTCTTTCTTGTTACTTGTATTGTGGCTTGCCTTCAAAGTCCTGTTACCTGCTTTTACTGTATTTTGCTTTTCTGAATTGGTATGTTATGATTAAGATTCCAGCATCACAACAATGTGTTTACTTAATGATTTTACCTTTTTGTCTGCCTATTGATGGTGTTTAGTTCAGTACTTATTTTAGAATGCTGAAATTTCCTTCTGCTTGTTCTGAATCTATCATGCATCCCAAACCCCTACCCCAATGCGTTTAACACTGATGGTTTGTTTGAGGCATGACAATATTAAGTATTTCTGTCTATGACTCGAACTTGATTCCCCTGGGATCATAACCTCTGTGTTACCATTATATGTTGTGTATTTTGGTTGATTTTGTAAGCATAACAGCACTCCATATTGCTATACATGCCCAGAATTAACTAATGCCTAAGTACATAGGCACTTTGGAAACTTTCCAACCCCTGAACCCCCCCCCC
>MU681428.1:56034-84507 GCA_026770625.1 Nicotiana glauca
GGGACCTATTGAGCTCCCTCTGAACTTGGACACTTGAGGGCTGGCACTTCCACATTACATTTGTCCCTATCCTGGTGATACAATTTGGGTGTGAGCATTGCCCGGAGTCCCATTGAGGCTCTTATGGAACTCTAACACACTCAAATTGGAGAAAGGATTTGGATCCATGGTCTCTGAGTTGGTTAATCTCATAACTCAGAGAGGAAGTCAAGAATCAGGCTTCCTCTAATTGTACTTTTCTTTGTACTTTTCTGATGTAATTTGTTATTCTGGTTTGTAATAAGTTGTAATAAACACTTGGGGTTAGCTAGTGAAACAAGGTTGGGGTAACTATGCATGCAAAGGGTAGAAATCATGCCTATAGAACTATTCTAATTCTGCATATTCAACTACATATAGAAACCATGCCTATAAGACTTTTATAATTCTGCATACTCAACTTCACCTAGAAATCATGCCTATAGGATTGTTCTAATGTCATTCTGCATAATTCAAACCGCATTTAGATACCATGTTTATAAGGTTTAAAACAAGTTCTACATCTAGAAACCATGTCTATAATGTTCAAGTTCTGCATTTAGATACTAGGTTTGTAAGGTTTAAAACAAGTTCTTCATCTAGAAACCATGTCTATAAGTTCAAGTTCTGCATTTAGATACCATGTTCATGAGGTTTAAAACAAGTTTCTGCATTCAGATACTGCATCTATAAGTGTCTAAAATTAGTAATGTGTAGAAAACATGCCTATAGGACTTTCTAAATGAATCTGATTCGCTTCACCCAATGCTAGATGTAAAATCAGTAATAATATATACTATCACCTTCAGAACCTGCAATTAATTTGTTTAATTCTGTATCTCTTAATCTAAGTCCCTCACTTAACAAAGTTTAGCCAGCATGCCTATAGGATCTCAAATAATTCATTTCAAGCTTTACTGTCTTATCACCTTCTAAGTTCAGTAGATACCATGCCTATAGGACCCCGTCTAAACACTTAGGCAAGCCTTAGGATAATGATTGTAAAACTAAATCTGTTTTGCTAATTGCTACAACCAGCAGGCGGGCCTGATTCAGGCTTCTTATCTAAGTTATGTAATAAACCAGTTTGCCTCGACTTTTTAACTTCCCTCATCTTTGGTAATTCTAATCAGACCTAAATAGTATGTGCAAGTCATGTTAATTATGTGCTTTCTTTATTTAAGGAGGTATATGTAAGCCTTTGTTTGTTTATGTGTCTTCCCCCAAATATGCAATATGTGTTTTTTTTTGTATGTCGCCTTAGAATTTTACCTTTGAAACTCCAAATAAGCCTAATATCCTTCCCCTTTTTAGGATTAGTGGTCCTAAGTGCCTCTGGGACTGATAGGAGTGAGACGAGTAATAGCATGCAATAAGTAATCGAGACCAATACGCACTTTAAATACCTTAATGGGGTGGGATGGGTAGGTATGGATATGATGACCACACGATAATGTCACGTGTAGCCGCTCATTGAGGAGTGATTACCAGATATTGTGTGGGGTTATCCATATTTTTAATAAACCCAGCACCCCCTCCCTTCATTCTTTATCTTTTTTAGCATTGTAACTCTTTATTTTAAAATCAGATTTTCTAATTGCTCTTTCAAACCTTGTTTACTTTCAAACCGTTAGGTGTTGAAATACCATTTTATTTGAGCCTTATTTGTTTATATGTTAATTGTACCTTAATTCACAATAATTGTCTGGCCGGGAACCACACTAGTGGATTCTGAGGGGTGCCTAACACCTTCCCCTTAGAATAATTTCAAGCCCTTACCCTATCTCTGGTTATCCGAATCAAACTCTTTTGGTGTCCTAATGCACCCTAATCATTAGGAGGCGACTCTTCAAATGCAAACCCAGTTCCCAAAAGGAATGAGTTGCCCCGCCAAATGTCATAAACTCGATTTCGTGTGAAGAAGGAGGTGCGATAGCATGGTGACTCTACTGGGAATTTTAAGCTTTTACCATTTTAGAATATTATTGTGAATTATGCTTCTTTACGCGCAATTATTTTTTTATTCCTTTTAAGCATTCAATTTCCTTTTCAACTACAAAATTGACTTGTCTTTTTTTCCTTTTTGCTTTCCTTTACTACTACTTTAAATTATGAAAAACTATTGTATTTACTGCTTTCCTAACTTGCAAATACGTGACAACATGTCTTTAATTATTGCATAACTATGTTCAACATCATATTCCTCTCATGCTAAACAAATACCATAGCAATGCTTATAATGAGTTGTTGCATTCTTCCTATATCATTACCCCCTAAATCTGGAAAAGGCATATTTGCTGTAAAACCAGTCGATCAATGGTGTAGTCGATGGTTCTGCGCCTTTCCCTCTTGAGTTTTCCGCTCAAGGGTACCAGTCTAAAACCACATAGAAACCTTACTCTGTTTAACTATGCATGCATCATGGTCAAACTTAGCCGAGTCAGTTATGTTGTCCGCATAATGACTCTTTAAGATAGCCTTGTCCAAAGTCCCCTAGGTTTCCCTAAAACCCAAATGGACATCATCACGTTCTGTGCATTTATTTGGAGAACTAAATACTTTATGCCAATTATTGATATTCAAATAGTCGATTCCGGTGGGGTTAAGGGCCTAACCCTTTATCTTTCAGAAATATAAGACATGAAGTCCCTAGATTTGGCATGGTCACCAACATCTACCCAAAACTGCTAAGCTGGTGGAAGGATTTTCACTCCAGTGATCAGACTCTTGTCCGGAAATATTTGGGAAACCTACCTTCTCTCCTGGAAATTCAACCCAACAACAAGATCATAGAAGCTGCTACTTTGTTCTAGGATTGTGAGAGGTCCGTATTCTACTTCGGGGAAGTTGAGATGACACCCTTTCTAGAAGAAATAGGAGGATTAGCCGGTTTGGTATGGGAGACTCTAGGTTTATTGATGCCTAAGAAATGCAAGGGCAGGGGTTTCCTCAAAATGATGGGTCTAAAGAAGAATCCAGAACTGACATGCCTCAAAGAATCCTATATCCCCTTTGACTATTTGTACGAGATGTACGGTCACAGCAAATCCTACCGTACCTATCCTGATGAGTTTGCCATCACTTCATTAGGGCATATTCATCGAAAGGTATTTGTATTCATGTTCTATTTTCTGGGGTTGACTGTGTTTCCAATGAAGAAAGCAAGAATCCACACTCGACTATCCATGGTCATTAAAACCTTAATGGAAGGAATTGAAAGGCAACCATTCAGCATTGTGCCCATGATCATCGCGGAAATATACCGAGCCCTAGAAAAGTGTCAACGGGGAGCTAGTCACTTCGAGGGTTGCAATTTGCTACTTCAACTGTGGCTCATGGAGCATCTACAAAAGGGTAAATACTGACAAGAGGTTCAACGAAGGGACTAGGATGACCATATCGCTTTCCATCACCCAAAGCGAATGAATTATATCCCTGATATATTTGCTCAGCCCGAGGAAGCCAAAGGATGGTTCGAGCTATTTGATAATTTGACCGGGGAGCAAGTAAAATGGATATTTGAATGGTTTCTGACCGATGAATTCATCACCCGATCCCATGATGCACCTTTTCTGATATTGATCGGTCTAAGAGGAATGTACCCTTACGTACCTCTCCGGGTTATGAGACAAGCGGCTAGGAAGCAGGTTGTACCGAGGGTTGACAAGATGAGTCATTTTTGGGCCTACTTCCAAGATGATAATAGTCCTTACAAGTGCCAAGCTCAGCATATGTGGCACTGCAAGATCGCCATGGGAAGGGATACCATCGAGCCAGATAGATACCACACTAGTTGTGCTCCCTATTATTCGGGCTGGTTGGAGGATAAGCATGATGGAATGGGCCAACCTGGGTTTATTCGAAGTCACAGGATCATAGACGAAAAGGTTGAAGCACAGGTCAAATACAATTAATTACGAGAGGATCAAAAGCGAGCACCGTGAGATACAGGAAGCCAATCAAAAAACTAATTGAGGAATGGAAGGATATGGCTGTCAACGCCAACAAACGACTGGGATATTTAGAGCAAGGTATAGTAGAGTTGGAGAAGAAATTTCTCAAGAGGGTCGAAGACTGCCGGAATGCTGAAGGAAACGAAAGCAGACATCTAGCCAGAGCCTACCTGCTGTTAGGACTGCACGAGTTAGGGAAGCTGTTCGATAGAGCCAGGGATGCTGAATCTGGGGAAGGTCCTTCTGGGACCAAATAGATATGAGTTTTCTTCTTTTTATGAAAGGTAATAAGGCCAATGGCTATTAGTGACTTTTATTTCCTGTTATTTAGTGTCGATTTAGAATTTGTCTACCTTTTTATCAATACAATGAGGCATTTAGTATTCCAAGTTCTTCAAATCAACTTGTCGCTAGGCCTACCTCGGGTATAAAGAGGTCTTCAAATCAGGACACGCTTTACATTCCCGCACTATGTGTTTAAATATTGCAACATTTTTATATGATCCTCACTAACTTGTTACCTTTTTATTTATTTCCCCTCCCCAAAGGTTAGTTCGTGAACTCTGGCAACATCATCCTATTTCACGAGATCTAGGGGCCCTCCATCCACTCCTCCTCTTAGTCCCGTCAAAAATAAGAACAAAGGGAAGATGGAAGATTTGAACAATGCCAAAAAGAAAAACTCAACTGAACGAGTAGAGGTCACTCATGGTCATGGTACTTTGGTTCCCAAGGAAAATGCATCCCAACTGGAACAAAAGCTGCTGAAATTTCAGGAAGAACTTGATCAGGTCTGGAATCTGGCAAATCTGTCATTTTCCCTCACTACTCCAGACATCAATTTTCCAAATGCTCAGAATCCTATACCTCCACAGAACATCCCGAAGCAACCAAGCCATCCCGTTCCTCACCACCACTGCAACACCTATCATACCTCAAATAACATCCCACTACTCAACCCAAAACTCCAAAAACTCCAACAAATGACCATTGTCACACCCAACATAATACACCCATCTACGTGGAGACTATGACACACTCCACCCAGCCCATCTCAAGCACACCCGAGTCCGATAATAAAGACTTGCTCATCAGAAACTTGGCCGAAGAACTTAAGAAATTAACTAGCAGAATTCAAGGCATTGAAGGAAGTAAGGGAATTGAAGGGCTAAACTACGAAGATCTTTACATATAACCTGATGTCAAACTGCTCGAGGGGTACAAACCTCCTAAGTTTGAGATGTTTGATGGCACAGGGGATCCAAGGGTCCATTTGAGAACTTACTGTGATAAATTGGTTAGAGTAGGAAAAGACGAGAAAATCCACATGAAGCTTTTCATGAGGAGCTTGAAGGGAAATGCTTTATCTTGGTACATTAGCCAAGATCCAAAGAAGTGGTCGAACTGGGTAAGCATGGCATCCGACTTTATTGATAGGTTCAAGTTCAACACGGAGAATGCGCCTGATGTGTTCTATATTCAAAATCTAAAGAAGAAGCCCACAGAAATATTTTGCGAGTATGCTACTCGCTAGAGGTCCGAAGCTGCTAAGGTTAGACCTACCTTAGAAAAAGAACAAATGAACAAATTCTTTGTCTGGGCTCAAGACCTACAGTATTATGAAAGGTTGATGATGATCGAGGGCCATAAATTTTCTGACATTATCAAGTTGGGAGAAAGGACCGAAGAGGGCATCAAAAGCGGTATGGTTACGAACTTTGAGGCCTGTCAAGCTACAAATAAGGCCTTACAATCAGGAGGTGTGTCCAAGAAAAGGGACGTATGAGCCGTAATGGTTGAATAAAGAACCAAATCTCCCATCAAATACCAAACCTACCCAATGCCTTCATTCACATATCAACCTACTCTAAACTACCAAGCACCCTCACCCTCTTACCAAACTCCACCACCCACCTATCAACCACCTCCCATATATCAGCCTGCTTCACCCAAACATTCCCAACTCGCACATGTTTACCAAGCCTACAATACTCAACCAGCCCACTATCAATCCCCATATACATGCCAAACTTCCATAGACCTCGACCAAACTTTGACCGAAGGCCTCCAAAACAATATACGGCAATTGATGAACCTATATACTAGTTGTATAAAAGACTCAAGGCTGCTGGTTATGTCACCCCTATCCCTACTGCAACCTCTGAGAACCCTTCTTAGCGGGTTAATCCAAATAAATCCTATGCATACCATTTTGGCATGAAAGGACACACCATTGACGAATGTCGTTCTCTGAAAGATAAGATTTAGACTTTAATTGATAACAAGATTATTATGGAAAAGGAACCTACCCCAAATGTCCGTAATAACCCTCTATCGGACCATAAGGGAAGAGGCATTCACATGATTGAAAAATAGAAGATGATTGGGATCCCAACGGATCGATCGATTTGATCACAAAAGGTGATGAACCAAAGTAGCCAATAGTCACCCTTAATCCGATCTTAGTCCAGATTCAACCCTCTGGGGATGCCGAGGTAAATATTTCCATGCCTTTTGAGTTTGAAGCATCATCATCTACAAATACATTGGCGCCAATTGAGGTCAAATTCGTGTCTCCAGCAAAGGCACCTACGCCATTCAAAATTGCAGTTTTACCACCTAAGGTGCATGCTCCATTCGGACTAAAGATAGCCACGCCAATTCCAATGGCGATGTCAATGATTACACTATTTCATATAAAGGCTATACCATGGGACTACAGAGCCGAGGCAAGAAGGAAAGGCAAGGTTATGTTCGGAGAGGCTACTGTGTCATAGGGTATGACGAGAAGTGGTAGAGTTTATACCCTGAAACATCTGGTTGAGCTAAGCAAGCAGGCTTCTAGTCGGCCAACCATCACCGAGACCAGGCCAGATGATCTCTAGAGAAAGATACAGGCCAAGGAATACTCAGTCATTGACTAGTTAAACAAAAAACCGGCGCAAATTTCTATCCTTGCTTTGCTACAAAATTCGGATGCACACAAGAATGCCTGCTAAAGGTGCTGAGTGAAGCATATGTGCCAAGCAATATCACCGGCAGAGAGATGGCTAACATGGTAGGATAGGTATTGGAACGTCACAAGATCATTTTTCATAAAGAAGAGTTGCCACCAGAGGGGTTGAGTCACAACAAGGCATTGCACATCACCGTGCAATGTGAAGATTATTTTATCACCAGAATCTTAATTAATAGGGGATCCAGCCTCAATATTTGTTCATTGTTAACACTCAGGAAGTTAGGTAAAGGACTACATGAGATCAAGGATGGGGCCATCAAAGTAAAAGCTTTCGACGGCTCCCAAAGGTCCAATATTGGAGAAATTAGTCTGTGTTTGCAAATGGGGACTACTTGGTTCGATGTGGATTTTCAAGTGATAGACGTGCCGGCATCTTACAATCTACTATTGGGATGACCCTGGATTCATGTTGTTGGGGCCGTAGCATCAATACTACATCAGGCAGTGAAATTTGAGTGGAATCACCAGGAGGTGATCATTCACGGTGACGGTAGCAATCCTATATACAGTCGCCAGACCATCCCGGCAATTAGAGGCAGAAGGAAATTAGGTGGGGAGACCTATCACCACATCGAGCGAGTCAATGCTGTTGACAAGGACAAATGGTGGGGCAACAAAATTTAGAGCATATTGAACTGGAGCGGATACGAACCTGGTAAGGGGCTTGGCAAGAACCTCCAAGGAATCACTAAGCCCATAAAACTCAAGAAGCCGGCACCACCTTCGGTCTGGGATATGAGTATACCTGGGAGGAATTCAATAACTAGTCGCCACCATGGCACAGTCCTTACTATCCGTTGGAGCAGCCAATACCACACTTGGAACAGACTTTCCAACTGGTCGATGTTATCTATGGGTTAGAAAAAGAGGAAGCACTGGTACCAGTGAGGAACTTGTTCCTAGAAGACGATGATATGGATTGTTGTGTCGTTTTCGAGGAGGAGGGGAAGGAAGGCCCTTCTATACATGTCGTAAGTAGAGGAGCATGCCTCAATAACTGGACCCTCAGAACCACCAGAGCCCGGGGAGCTTCGGGGTAGCAAGGCTGAACAAGCATCATGCATTATCTTTTATTTTTACTAGTTAATTTTTTTTTTTTTTGCATTTTAAATTTCCGCAATAAGATCTTCAATGTTCAAAACAGTTATGGAATTGATCAAAGCACTTTGATTTTCCTTATAAATCAACAATCTTATTGTTTTCTCTCATTACTTTACTTATACAACATTACTATTACTTATCTTGATGAACCGACGACTGTGACACGCAATGAGACAAAGCAACAAGCACATAGAGATTCCGAGGAAAATGACATACCGGAAGATATTGTTAAGGAAGTTGAGAATTTTGAAAATAGACCAAAATCCAACCTAGACAAAATGGAAATTGTTAATCTGGGGGATGAAGAGAATGTCAAAGAAACACAAATCAGCATTACTTATCGTCTTCAGAAAAGAGGGAATACACAGAATTTCTAAGAGAATATGAGGACATATTCGCATGGTCGTACGACGACATGACTGGTCTGAGTACATCTATTTTGGCTCACAAACTGCCAAATGATCCAACATGCCTATCAGTAAAGCAGAAGCTCAGAAAGTTCAAGCCGGATATGAGTTTGAAAATCAAGGAAGAAGTCACCAAGCAGGTCAATCCCAAGGTCCTCAGGGTAGTAGAATATCCGACATGGTTAGCCAATATTACAAAAGAAGGACGGGAAGATTAGAGTCTGTGTTGACTACTGGGATCTCAACTGGGCCAGTTTGAAAGATGACCTCCCCTTGCCAAACATACACATCCTGATCGACAATTGCGCCAAGCACGAATTGCAATCATTTGTGGATTGTTTTGCGGGTTATCATCAGATTTGGATGGATGAAGAAGATGCTGAGAGAACGGCTTTCATTATGTCGTGGTGAATGTACTGCTACAAGATGATGGAGTTTGGGTTAAAGTATTCAGGAGCCACCTACATGAGGGCCATGACTACCATTTTTTCATAATATGATACATAAGGAGATTGAGGTGTACGTAGATGATGTTATCATTAAGTCCAAGAAGGCCACTGATCACATGGAAGATTTGGGGAAGTTTTCAATAGATTGTGAAGGTAAAACATGAAACTGAATCCCATGAAGTGTGCATTTGGGGTTCCCGCCGGAAAGTTGTTTGGGTTTATTATGAGCCACCGAGGAATAGAATTGGATCCATCAAAGATCAAAGCCATTCAAGAGTTGCCACCACCAAAAAACAAGAAGGTTATGATGAGCTTCCTGGGAAGACTTAACTATATCAGCCGATTCATAGCATAGTCTACGATCATCTGTGAGCCAATCTTCAAGATGTTAAAGAAGGATGCCGCCACCAAATGGACTGATGACTGCCAGAAAGCTTTCGATAGAATCAAGGAATACCTATCAACACCACCAGTCTTAGTTCCATCTGAGCTAGGCACCTTTACTACTCTATATCATAGTGTTAAATGGTGCCTTCGGCTGTGTCCTAGGGTAGCGTGATGAAATAGGGAGGAAAGAGCAGGCCATTTACTACCTCAGCAAAAAGTTTACTCCTTACGAGGCTCGGTATTCTCTGTTAGAACGCACATGTTGTGCTTTGACTTGGGTGGCCCAGAAGTTGAGGCACTACTTCTATGCCTATACTACATATCTCATATCAAGGATGGATCCTTTGAAGTACATCTTTCAGAAGCCCATGCCCACTGGCAAGCTAGCCAAGTGGCAAATCCTATTGAGTGAATTCGACATTGTCTACGTGACTCAGAAGGAAATCAAGGGACAAGCACTAGCAGATCACCTTGCGGAAAATCCTGTAGATGGAGAATACGAACTTCTGAAGATGTATTTTCCTGACGAGGAAGTATCATTAGTAGGAGAAGACATTGTAGAATCCTATGGTAGTTAGAGGATTTTTTTCGATGGAGCAGCAAATTTCAAAGGAGTTGGCATAGGAGCAGTCCTAGTGTCAAAAATCAGTCAACATTATCTGGTGTCAGCTAAGCTCAGGTTCCCGTGTACCAACAATATGGGCGAATATGAAGCCTGCATCCTAGGGCTCAAGATAGCCATTGACATGAACATATAAGAGCTTCTAATAATTGGAGATTCAGATTTACTCATACATCAGGTGTGAGAGGAATGGTTAACCAAGAACTCTAAGATACTCCCATATCTACATCACGTATAGGACTTGAGAAAGAGGTTCACAAAGACAGAATTCTAACATGTTCCTAAAAATCCAGAATAAATTCGCCGATGCATTGGCTACCCTACCATCCATTATACAATATCCAGACAAAAACTTCATTGATCACATTCCATTAAAGATCCACGATCAGCCAGCTTATTGTACCCAATTAAGGAAGAAGTAGACGGAAAACCTTGGTTTTAGGATATCAAGGAATATTTGACAAAAGGAGAATACCCAGAACTTGCAAATCTTATTAAAAAATGCACACTTCGGAGGTTTTCCAATAACTTCTTCCACAGTGGAGGAATCCTGTATGGGAGGACTCCTGATTTGGGACTAGTTAGGTGTGGCGACGCAAAGGAAGCATCTAAACTGTTAGAAGAAATCCACGCTGGGACCTGCGATCCACATATGAACGGTTTTGTCTTAGCCAAGAAGATACTCTGAGCTGGTTACTTTTGGATGACTATGGAGACGGACTGCATCCAGTATGTCCGATAATGCCACCGCTGTCAGATACATGCAGACATGATAAAGGTGTTGCCAAATAAGCTCAATGCAACAAGCTCACCTTGGCCATTCGCCGCCTGGAGAACGGATGTTGTTGGTCTAATGAGGCCATTGCTTCCAACAGGCACAGATTCATCCTAGTCGCAATTGACTATTTCACCAAATGGGTCAAAATAGCATCTTACAAAGCAGTAATTAAGAAAGTCGTGGCAGACTTTGTCCGCGATCGTATCGTTTGTCGATTTGGGATTCCAGAATCAATTATTACCGACAACGGTTCCAACCTCATCAGCGACTTGATGAGAGCCATATGTGAAACCTTCAAAATCTGACACAAGAATTCTACAGCCTACAGGCCTCAAATGAATGGAGTCATAGAAGCCGCCAATAAGAATATCAAGAATATATTGAAGAAAATGATAGAGAAACACAAACAGTGGCATGAGAAGTTATCATTCCCTCTATTAGGGTATCGCACCACTGTCCGCACATCAACTAGGGCAACCCCCTATATGTTGGATTATGGTACGAAGGCCGTCATTCCCGCCGAAGTAGAAATTCCCTCCTTAAGAATCATATAAGAAGTTGAGCTTAACGATGCAGAATGGGTGAGAAGTCGTTACGAGCAGCTGGCTCTTATAGATGAAAAGAGAATGAATGTAGTTTGTCATGGTCAGCTTTATTAGAACAGAATGTCCAGAGCCTTTAACAAGAGAGTCAAGCTGAGATAGTTCACACTGGGGCAGCTGGTGTTAAAGAAAATTTTCCCGCATAAAGATGAAGCCAAAAGGAAGTTCTCTCCCAACTGGTAGGGTCCATACATGGTTCACCGGGTTCTGACAGGAGGAGCCCTTATACTTGCAGAAATGGACGAGGAAGTTTGGCCAAAACCAAACAATTCAGATGCAGTCAAGTATTACTACGTGTAATCTTAATGCTTTCCTATATGATGTAATTTTGAACTACGTCTGACCTGATTCCCGTTTAAGAGGGGATACGTAGGCAACCTTACGAGTTCGGTCACAATTTAATAAAATTTTCATTTCCCCCGCAATTGGAAACTAGGGCAAAATTTTGAGGAGGAACCTCAAAATTCTGAAGTAATTTCAACCAATCATCGCAAGCAGCTGTCAGAAGCATCAACCCGTTAAACCGGGGCAGAATTTTGAGGAGGACCCTCAAAATTCAGTAGCAAGGGAGGTCGCAATATCTTGAGCCATGTCACAATCGTCGGTTCATCTAAAAGTTATTTCTTGAATATATACTTATGTCATATTTTTACAAATTCATGCATATTTATTATCGAAATCGCGTTGTTCAGCAACGCTACCCCAATGATACATACCGTATCACCAAATCAAAGTCGAACAGGTCAAGCAAGGCCATGCGGGGATACGAACTAACCTCCCCTCTACAAAACACACAATTTTTCTTCGGACGCAGACACTTGGATTGCGAAAGCATCTGACATACTATACACTCACGAGAAAAATGTTGTTTAGGAATAGAACTCTCAGAATTGTTGCATTTACCAGCATTTGCTATCCATGCACGCCGGCAATATTCCCTATATCGCAATGTCCCCAGTAGTCACAATATCGCAACCTGCTATCAGCTAAGAAACTCTATTACCATTTGCCATTTTATTTTATTTCTGCATTACATAAGGCCACCATTCTGCCTTCCGAGACTAAACACTATCTCCATCTGTATTTTCCACATTGTATAAGGCTACCATTCTGCTTTTCGAGACTAAACACTGTCTCCATCTGCATTTTCTGCATTGCATAAGGCTACCATTCTGCCTTCCGAGACTAAACTCTATCTCCATCTGCATTTTCTACATTACATAAGGCTATCATTCTTCCTTCCGAGACTAAACACTGTCTCTATCTGCATTTTCGGCATTGCATAAGCCTACCATTCTGCCTTCCGAGACTAAATATTGTCTGTATTTGCATTTTCTGCATTGCATAAGGCTACCATTCTGCCTTCCGAGACTAAACACTTTCTACATATGCATTTTCTGCATTGCATAAGGCTACCATTTTGCCTTCCGAGACTAAACACTGTCTCCATCTGCATTTTCTGCATGGCTAAAAGATCGCCACCTATTTACATTTGCATGGCTGAAAGATCGCCACCTTATTTACATTCCGCATGGCTGAAAGATCGCCACCTTTACATTTCGCATGGCTGAAAGATCGCCACATTTACATTTTGCATGGCTGGAAGATCGCCACCAATTTACATTTGCATGGCTGAAAGATTGCCACCTATACATTTTGCATGGCTGAAAGATCACCACCTATTTACATTTGCATGGCTAAAAGATCGTCACTTTATTTACATTCTACAGGGCTGAAAGATCGCCACCTTATTTACGTTTGCATGGCTGAAAGATCACCACCTTATTTATATTTGCATGACTGAAAGATCGCCACTTTACGGCATCTCATAGGCTGAAAGATTGCCAAATTATCCGAGGGCATCATTGTTCAGAAGCACCACTTGCATAGCCCGAGAACATCATGCCATGGCCTGAGGATTCCTTTAATCTTGTGCATATAATTATTCAAAGGCATCATGGTTCAGAGGCATCATTCTCATAGCCCGAGAGCATCATTTCATGGCCTGCGAATCCTTTATTATTATATGCTTCATGGCCCATGACATCATGGTCTGAGGATGTCATCCCAACCGTCCAAAGACACCATTCATGGTCCGATGGGAATTTGTATCATGTTTAAATTTACGCACAATATATGCTTGTATTGCTTATTTGCAGGTAAACTGGCGAACAACATCCATCTCGGCAGGAGCGATCCCTCTCCAGTTCCCGTAGCGCTATTAGACCTTAAACATTCACCCCGTCCTAAATATCGCGTCCGTTCTTGAGAAGTCTCCGTCGGCATATTCCGCTGACGGATCCTGAACTACATAGGCCATTCTTGTAAGACCATAGATATGTAGGCAGCTCAGAAGCCAGAGCACGGCCGAACCTCTTCAAACCATTTCGCCATGTCAAAATTGGCCATCATATCTTTACCCGACAACTCTTTCATCCTTACCGGGTAAAGAGGGGCAGCTGTTGATACCCAATTTTTTCTAAATATTTTAATATGCAAATTAATTTCAAATAGAATATGTATGCATATATAGGTATGTCTAAGTATTTTATTAATTTCCCTAATTTTTAAAGATTTTTTTAAAATTAATTTATTGCCCTATTTTATCCAGAAAAAACCCAATAATTATTCCCAAATTATCTTTTTGATGATTTACTTATTGGACTCTTATATTTATACTAAAATATAGCTAACATAATTTTTTCATATTTTTACAAAGTTATTTAGTATTTTAAAAGCTGAATTGCATAAAATTACAATATTGGCCTATTTTACGATTTAATCATGTTTATATTTTTAAAAATTAACTCCGGTATTTTAATTTGATAATTACATAATATTAATCATTTTATTACCTTTAATTTATTTTCAGAAATTATTCTACTATATTTTGTAAAATAAAAAAGGGGAAATGACTATTTAAATGATAGCCCCATTCATTTCAATTTTAGCCTATTTGAGCCTGATTTGAACCCCGAGTTTTTTAACCCAATTACCCAGCCCAAATCCTAAGCTACCTAACCCATGACCCAATTAAACAACCTGCCCGGATCCCCCCTTACCTATCCATTCAATCCAGGTCATTGATCAAAATGATCAACGGCCACCATTACACCTTTCCTTTTTAATTCCCAATTACCCCCTAAACCTAATCATTTCTCACCTGTAGCCGCCTTTGAATCCCCCTCTCCCAATTTTCTCTCAAACTCTCTCTCAAACCCTAGCCGCCGCCTTCAGTCCTCACCTGAAAATTTCCTAAATCCATGGCTTCCAAGCCATTGGAAGCATATATCCACCTCCCTTGGCTTATATGTGTTCGAGTTCTATGGTTTTCAAGTCCAGACTTGAAGAAGCTTGGCCCAAACTTTGGTTGTTCTCAGTTCTATGGCTGTTTTCCGGTCATCTCCGACCTTGCTACGGCCAGTTATGATTATTCAAGCCTGATTCTTGCCTTCTACTAGAATGTGCATATTAAAGGTCTTAGTTCCTTTTTGAGATTTTTTGAATTTATTTCGTTAGTATTCTGCCTGATTTATTTGTCTTTCATCTCGATACTCGATTGATGGTGAAAACCCTAAAATTTGGGGTTTCATTCGAGTTCTGAGAATATTTGCTATGTGTTCTACTTGGTCGTCATGCTCTAAATTCGATTGGTTTCAGAACCCTAATTTGCTTTGAACTTATTCGAGTTTCTGAAGTTGCTCCATTTGTTGCTCGACTAAATTACAAAATCTTTTGTTTCTTTATGTGATTTTGACTTTCTGCTAAACTCTTCTATAAGGTCTTTTCACTTGACCTCTTTGCATGCTGTTTGATACTCTTTCTTTTCTCTATTACTAAGTTACTAAAATCGACCTATGTGACTACCATGTTCATTAACTACCGACTTTGTGTTTGCTATTGCATGATGTTGTTCAGCCTCACATGCCTATGTTTATTCACTCTTTTATATGATAAATTTCCCTCTAAAATGACCTTCAATTTTGGGACTGATTTCAAACCTCCTTGTGTAATTTTGATTGCACTCGTGTAATTGATTCTTTCCTGCTTTTATTGATTCCCTGTTTCTTGGATTGGTTTGAAAACTTCCTTTTAGACTTTCGATTCTCCTGTCTTTAACTTGGTTTATTCATGGGAACCCCTGTTACTCTCCTTAAGTCAGTGATTTTGAAATCCTTGACTCCTTGATTTGTTATATACAGATTTTCGATTGTCTCCACATTCTGCAACTTTACTTTGTTTTCTTACCTTATTTGGTTTGGTTAACCGAGTATTTCAAAGATTCTTCCCTTAATTAAAACTCTATGCACTTACCCCTAATTGTCTATTCTATACATGGTGTTCTACTTGATTTCTTTCCTTAAATGCCTTCTGCCCATTACCGTTTAATTGTAACTCCTTAATTAAAGAAAGTCTTATACGGATTTGATTTTAATTGACACATAGTTCCATAATTACTGCTGAACTATAACTTTTGCCTTATTTTTCCACCTATTTTCAAATTATAAATACCTTGCTCTTTCATTAACACAGACACACGAACACTCTTTGTTTCTGAACTCACATTCACACTCAAAAAATATTCTTTCTTGTTACTTGTACTATGGCCTGCCTTCAAAGTCCTGTTACCTACTTTTATGTATTTTGCTTCTCTTAACTGGTATGTTCTGATTAAGATTCCAGTATCACAATAATGTGTTTACTTAATGCTTTTACCTTCTTGTCTGCTTACTGATGGTGTTTAGTTTAGTACTTATTTTAGCATGCTGAAATTTCCTTCTGCCTGTTCTGAATCTATCATGCATCCCAAACCCTTACCCCAATATGTTTAACACTGATGGTTTGTTTGAGGTATGACAATATTAAGTATTGCAGTCTATGACTCGAACTTGATTCCCCTAGGATCATAACCTCTATGTTACCATTGTATGTTGTGTATTTTGGATGATTTTGTAAGCATAACAGCACTCCCTATTGATGTACATGCCCAGAATTAACTAATGCCTAAGTACATAGGCTCTTTGGCAATTTTCCAACCCCTGAACCCCCTATCCTGTGTGAAAGTATCAATTTGTTTATGGTTGTTTCCCATCACCTCTTTCCCTTTTCTTTACTCCTTTAGTTCTGAAATCTCTACTTCTTCACTTGCACTCCCTATTAGATCTAAGTTCTGCCCCTCTCTTGTGAGACTTGCCTTGGGACCCATTGAGCTCCCTATGAACTTGGACACTTGAGGGCTGGCACTTCCACATTGCACTTGTCCCTATCCTGGTGACAATTTGGGTGGGAGCACTGCCGGGAGTCCCATTGAGGCTGTTAGGGAACTTTGATACACTCAAATTGGAGAAAGGCTTTGGATCCATGGTCTTTGAGTTGGTTTATCTCATAACTCAGAGAGGAAGTCAAGAATTAGGCTTCCTCTGATTGTACTTTTCTGATGTAATTTATTATTCTGGTTTGTAATAAGTTGTAATAAACACTTTGGGTTGGCTAGTGAAATAGGTTTGGGGTAACTATGCATGTAAAGGGTAGAAATCATGCCTATAGAACTGTTCAAATTCTGCATATTCAACTACATATAGAAATCATGCCTATAGGACTTTTATAATTCTGCATAACTCAACTTCACCTAGAAATCATGCTTATAGGATTATTCTAATGTCATTCTGCATAATTCAAACTGCATTTAAATACCATGTTTATAGGTTTAAAACAAGTTCTGCATCTAGAAACCATGTCTATAAGGTTCAAGTTCTGCATTTAGATACCATGTTTGTAAGGTTTAAAACAAGTTCTGCATCTAGCAACCATGTCTATAAAGTTCAAGTTCTACATTTAGATACCATGTTCATGAGGTTTAAAACAAGTTTCTGAATTTAGATACTATGTCTATAAGTGTCTAAAATCAGCAATGTGTAGAAAACATGCCTATAGGAGTTTCTAAATGAATCTGATTCACTTTACCCAATGCTAGATGTAAAATCAGAAATAATATATACTATCACCTGCAGAACCTGCAATCAATTTGTTTAATTCTGCATCTCTTAATCTAAGTCCCTCACTTAACAAAGTTTAGCCAGCATACCTATAGTATCTCAAATAATTCATTTCAAGATTTATTGCTTTATCACCTTCTAAGTTCAGTAGATACCATGCCTATAGGACCCCGTCTAAACACTTAGGCAAGCCTTAGGATAATGATTGTAAAACTAAATCTGCTTTGCTAATTGCTACAACTAGCAGGCAGGCTTGATTCGGGCTTCTTATCTAAGTTATGTAATAAATCAGTCTGCCTCAACATTTTAACTTTCCTCGTCTTTGGTAATTTTTAATCAGACCTAAACAGTATGTGCAAGTCGTGCTAATTATATGCTTTCTTTGTTTAAGGAGGTATATGTGAGCCCTTGTTTATTTATGTGTCTTCTCCTAAATATGCAATATGTGTTTTTTTATGTCGCCTTAGAATTTTACCTTTGAAACTCCAAATAAGCCTAATATTATTTCCATTTTTAGGATTAGTAGTCCTAAGTGCCTCCGGGACTGATAAGAGTGGGACGAATAATAGCATGCAATAAGTAATCGAGACTAATTCGCAATTTAAATACCTTAACAAGGTGGGATGGGTAGATATGGATATGATGACCACGCGATAATGTCACGTGTAGCCCCTCATTGAGGAGTGATTACCGGACATTGTGTGGGGTGATCCATATTTTTAATAAACCTAGGACCCCTTCCCTTTGTTCTTCATCTCTTTTAGCATTGTGACTTTTTATTTTAAAATCAGCTTGTCTAATTGCTCTTTCAAACCTTGTTTACTTTCAAACCATTATGCGTTGAAATCCCCTCTTATTTGAGCCTTTTTGGGTTTATATGTTAATTGTACCCAAATTCATAATAATTGTCTGGCCAGGAACCACACTAGTGGATTATGAGGGGTGCCTAATACCTTCCCCTTAGAATAATTTCAAGCTCTTATCCTATCTCTGGTTATCTAAATCAAACTCTTTTGGTGTCCTAATACACCCTAATCATTAGGTGGCGACTCTTCAAATGCAAACCTAGTTCCCAAAAGGACGAGTTGCCCCTCCAAATGTCATAAACCCGATTTCGTAAAAAAAGGGGGCGCAAAATGCTAACTTCACAATAGGCGCCAAAATGCTTCTCGGTCATCCAAAACCCGATCCGGATATACGCCTAAGTCAAAAATATCATACACGCCTGTTGGAACTTTCAAATCCCGATTCCGAGGTTGTTTACCCAAAAATCCAATCTTAGTGAATTCTTACAACTTAAGGCTTACGAAATAAGAATTTTCTTTCTAAACAACTTTGAACTTCCGAAATTCCAATTCCGATCATGTGTACAAGTCATAATACCCGAAGTGAAGCTGCTCATGGCCTCAAACCGCCGAACAATGCACTAGGATTCAAAACGACAGACCAGGTCGTTATATGTACCATATTGATGTGACTTTGTATTATTAGCATTCGTCCTGTTTGTTAAATTATTCACATACTGTGGCCGATTGGCATGACTTGTGCCTATTTAATTGTTCATCATACTGTACCAAATTGATGTGACTTTGTGTTATCTTTATTTGGCCTATCTATAAAATATTCATCAAAGTCTACTTGATTGACATAAATGTCTGTGTTGTCAGCACAGTATTATTCAAATTTGCAATTTCAATTTGGATCAAACAACCTAAATTTACTCTAAATGATCTCAAATTTTAAACAAAGCCTCCAAATACCGATACAAACGATCTCAAATTACTATTTTAGTCTAATAACACCAAATCAAGAAGAACCACTTTGTCTACTTCAACACGATCTAAGGACTAAAAATGAAATTTTAAGATTTTTAAAGCCATAAACTAAATCAGTATTTAGATGAAAAATTTAAGCACAAATTATTAATATTCAAGGATTTTAACAATTATCTATCATTAACTTTCCGTTTTTACCCCAAAACAAGAATTTCAAACTTTTAAATTTGAAGAACTACGGTGTTGTTGTAAAGAAGAACTTTGCAACACATATAAAAGTATAAAAAAATCATATTTTCTCAAAAAAATAAAAAATAGAAATAATATTTAAAGATTAGTTTCTTATGGGCAAACCGGGACAATGTCTTGCCCTCAGCCCCTCCTCACTCTCACCCCCAATCCATCCCCTACCCCACTCTCCTGTCCACCCCCACCTACTTCAGCCCAACCCACCCCCTCCTACCCCTGACCCTACCTACAACGCTCTGGCGCTCTCTTTCCGATCCACCCCGTCTCTTATAGTAGAGATGTTCGTCGGTCGGTACGGTACGGTATTTAGATATTTCGGTTTGGTATTTTCGGTATTCGGTTTCTTAAAATTGTATACCAATACCGTACTTAATTAAATTCGGTATGGTTCGATTTTTCTCCTTTCGGTTTCAGTTTATTCGGTTCAGTAACTTCGGTTTATTCGGTTTGAATACTAACTAGTGCATAGAGCCATAGACTCTAATATTCTTAATTAAAATACTCAAAAATACAAAACTGAAAATGTTTGTTGACAAAAATTTTGTCCAAAACTAGCAAATATCGACCCAAATAGAGAAAATTATACATAAAAGAATATTTTATCATTAAAAATATCTTGTTACTTGTTTAGAGTTAATTGATGAACTTAGAGAATAAAGGAAAGTAAAATTTTAGATTTTTTATATTTGTTTTATAATTGATAATATATGTTTTGTGTAATAATATATATATATATATATATATATATATATATATATATATATATATATATATATATTTCGGTACAGTATCAGTATTTCGGTATTTTATTTTAAAATATCAAATACCATATCTAATGCCAATTTTTTTTTAAAACTTAAACCAAATATCATACCAAATACCAAAATACCGTATACCAACTACCAAAATTTTCGATTTTGGTACGGTAATTCGGTATTTACCAAATTATGCACAACCCTATCTCGTAGTGTTTGTTTAGTAAATAATCTTAGGCCTCGTTTGTTTGCACTTAATGGAGGTCTGAATCTCAATCATTCAGATTTCAGACATTAAGTACATTTGTTTTTAAAGTTTGAATCTTAATTATTTAGATCTTAATTATTAAGTGTGTTTATTTTTCTTACTTCACAACTATTTAATGGGTCTGTATATGTCTGTGTGATTAAGATCTATAACACATACTTAATTTCATTAAGATGCTATCACATATTCATTATTAACTTCCGCCACCACCTACCATTATCAACTACCACCATATTCAACCACCACCACCATACTCAACCACCACCACCACACTCAACCACCACCACCACCACCACACTCAACCACCACCACCACCACCACTACCACCACGTCACCATCATCCTAAATCATAGCCGCCACCATTATCGACCATCACTATCCATCATCCCCACCACTCCGACCACCATCATTCTCGCACAGTCAACACTTATCCACCTCAACTACCATAACCAACCACCCCATCACCATTAACAACCACAACCTGCACCGTCTATCATTATAACCTACCGCCACCTTCCTCAATCACAAACCATCACCCGCCATTATTAACTATAACCACTCACCACCACCATCCTCAATCATAATTGCCACCACTACCAATTACTACTAGCTACTAGCATGAACCACCATCATCAACCAAAACTACCACCAACCACCGCTTCTAGTTGACATTCAACAGTTAGCCATCACCACCAACAATTATTATATTTTAAAAAATTATATATTTTATTGATAAAATATTAGATTAGTTAGTATTTTATTTGAATTTTATGTTTACTATTTTTCAAATAAAAATAAATTTTATGCATTCAGATGTTAAAATCAAACACTCTTAATTTTTAGTATTCAGATCTTATACACATCTTAATATATTCAGGTGTGTATTTAGATTCAGATGTCTTAAACTTAATACACATCTTGATATTGATGTGTATCCATATTCAGACATCTTAATCTTAAAAAAAAAATAAATGAGGCCTTAAGATAATATTTTTTGTGGGCGATGTGCACAAATAACCACTAACAGCTCCCGTCTTTATTTTAAAGCTAGTGTTTTAAATGTCTTTAGTCTTTAGCCACTGGTTTAATAAATTTTAGCTGCCCCGACGAAAATACCCTTCTGCTCATGTCCTTAACTTCAGGACTTCAGGACTACATGTCCTTAACTTTTGAACTTTAAACTCTAAGTTCAGGACTTCAAGACTACATGTCCTTAACTTTTTAACCTGTAACTCTAAGTTCAGGACTTCAGGACTATATGTCCCTAACTTTTGAACTTGGAACTCTAAGTTCAGGACTTCAAGGCTACATGTCCTTAACTTTTGAACTTGGAACTCAAACTTCAAGACCAAACGTCCTTAACTTTTGAACTTGTAAGTCAAAGTTAAGGACCTATTGTCCTTAACTTTTGAACTTGTAACTATAAGTTAAGTACTGCTTGTCCTTAACTTTTGAACGTGTCATTGTAAGTTAAGGATTGTCTGTCCTTAACTTTTAAACTTGGAAATCAAAGTTAATGACCTATCGTCCTTAACTTTTGAACTTGTAACTGTAAGTTAAAAATTAATTGTCCTTAACTTTTGAACATGTAACTGCAAGTTAAGGATTGTCTGTCCTTAACTTTTGAACTTGGAAATCAAAGTTAAGAATCTATTGTCCTTAACTTTTGAACTTGTAACTGTAAGTTAAGGATTGCTTGTCCTTAACTTTTGAACGTGTAACTGTAAGTTAAGGATTGTCTATCCTTAAATTTTGAACTTGGAAATCAAAATTAAGGACCAATGGTCCTTAACTTTTGAACTTGGAACTCGAATTTCCGGACCAAGCATCCTTAACTTTTGAACCTGTAACTATAAGTTCAGAATCCATAACGTAGCAGAAAATCAAATATTATTTGTATCTTTTCACAAAAAAAAAATTTAATAATAATAATAATAATAATAATTGCAATTTACATATAAGATTAATATCAAATGAAATGCGCAAAATTCTTCCAGAATCATCATAGTTTGCTATTACCTATGTTTCTGCCCCATTGTTGTTACTTATGTACTAGATAGAGACAGTTATGGCACTCATCCATTATAATATGTAGGAAATCATACATATGTACAGAAGAGCTTAGACAAGTGGTAGGTGCAAAGGCAGAACGTGTAAGCAAAGCAGAAGCAAACTTCCACACGTATAGTTTCATGCAAACCAACACATCTTTGATTCCTTTGAACAACCATTGCAAGGTGTCTTTCAAGAACTGATTAAAAGAGAGAAGAAAACTCCCACTTGAACGAGGGAAACACAAGCTTCCACGCCGCAGCAGTTTCCTACGCTTTACCTTTATGAAATTAAGAAAGGGTAATATTGTCTTTTTATATTAATTTTAATAGATTAGTGACTATTTTTGCTCAGCATTAAAAATGCTGGATAAAAATTAAATATCACTTTAAAAAGTTGCTATACCACGCAATTTTTACATTTTTTGTTTATTAACGAAAACCCAAAAAATAAATAAAAGTACTTATTTTTCAAAAAGGAAAAATTCAAAAAAATATTTCTTTAAGAAACACACCCTATAGTGAGCTTTTTTGAACCCCTGATAAATGACCTTTTCATTTGTCCCAATGAAAGTAAAAAATGAGCTGGTTGGCATCCTGAGAAATTTTCGTCGGAAAATGACGAATATTAGAGTCCTGCTGATTCTACTGCTACTGCCAGCGGCGACGTTTCTTCTACCCGGTGCAGCAGAATATGGCAGCGGTCAATCATTAGTGGAATGGGAGATCCTGTCGAAGCTGAACTACTCTTCCCAGATTCGCCTCCATCCCGATCTTCTTCTTTTGGTCACTGTCCCTTGTAATCCCCACTTTTCTCTTTCCACTTTCAAAATTTTTCTTATCAATATTTGCTACAAATGAGTGCTTTGCTTAGCTTGTAGTGCATTAGGACTGTTATATATATTGACCTGACTCGTGTTTTAGGAAGGGTTCATTTTGTTGTTCTTAAAATTGGGGACTTTTCTACAAGACTGACGACCTGATTTTGAATCTTCTTCTAAATTCATATGTAAATTTATTGCTTGGATGTTTGTGTATCAACTACAGTTTTATGGTATGAAGAGTTGCTGACAGGGAGGTACCTTAGAAGTGATTTAGGGTCCACGTTTAAGATATTTTGTTAAGTATGCTTTGTGAACGTATTTCCAATACATTTTATTTTATTTACAATATATTGGCATAAGTTAATTTAAATGGAGCAGCGTGGTCGATGAGGATTTATGTAACTGACCCCAACTTGTTTAGGACTCAGAGGTAGTACTTGTTGTTGCATACTTTGTGAACCTAGAGCGTTGCAATGTCAAATTGTGAGAAATGATCCGGTTAAATTAACCAAAGTTCATGGTGAAAGTTCAGTGTACGGTCAGCTTTTGGTAGGGTAATACAGGAAGCGTTTTTGCCATCAGATTTCCAACTTGTACCATTCTATGTGTTTTCAGAGTTCTAGTTTATTTGCTTGTGTTTAAGAGATTTGAAGGGGCTGCAAAAAGAGATGAGAAATATAAAGAGAAAAAAATTGCTGAAAGGAGACAGAATGGTAGTCTGAAAAGAAGTCGAATTGAAGTATAAAGAAGATATCATGGTTGAAAACAACAAAATAAAAAGCGAGAGAAAAAGAAAATTTTTTGTGTGAAGAATAGGTGGAAACAGAAAGTGTAAAAGTAGACGTTTGAAAATGAAGCAAAATTGGTTGAGTTTCTAGAAAAAGAATAGCAGGAGGAAAAGGGTTCAGAGTTACCGGGCCTTGGAAACCAACGAAAAGAAGTGGGAGAATAACTTATTTCAACATGTTTGCCTTAGAGAAGTTAATCCAGACTTGATGGTTATGAGTGCCGGTGGCTAGAATCACAGGAAAGAATTATTTGTGGAAATCCTTTTACTTTCTAAGGAATGATTTGGTGTTTGGGTGACTATTTCTAGAAAGCTAGACTAGGTTTAGGTCCATGAGGTATGATTATTTTGAAAAAGAAGTCAAAGGACATGCTTCATGTAAGCTATGAACCAAATTTGTAATTCTACTTTATGAGGAAGGAGGTAGAATACATATGACAATTATTCATTAGCCAGGGTTGCTTTCATCAGCACTATTTCTATATGCAAGAGTTTGATTAAGTTGATGATGTTCTTTGTGTTGTTACTAAACTAACCGACCACATGGATAATAAAAAGATTAAAGCTTTACTCTTATAAATATTGTTGTTTAATAAACATTTTGTGAGTTTTTTAAAAGGTGATGGATTTGTTATACGTCTCTTAAGACAAGATGGTAAGAACGTTAGTTGAGTCCTCAAGTCTTCGTTTCACCGATAAGGATTTGACGCAAGATGTGCGGATAGAGCGTACGTTACAAGTTCCAACCTTGCTGCTGATTGAAGCCTGGTATTGCGAGTTGCAGCTATGGCCCAATTGAGGTTGGACCATTTGACTCATAAGAGATTTCTCGATTATTAAAAGAAACGAGAGTGTTGGTTGCCCTAGGGCTGTTCAGGCGGGAAGGTGAAGGTTAATCATTTTTATTTTTTCCTGATGATATTATCTCCTTTTATTCCGAAGCAGGCCTAAAATCACGTGGAAAGATGTTGTTTCGAAAGACCTAAATCTCTTGGAATCCACGTAGACCTAGTGGAAAAAAGTGCATGACCCATTAGTTGGGACTATGTTTTAGTCATGTCGGTATGTTTACTTTAGGTCTTATATTTTGTAGGAGTCTTTTTAGATGAAATTTATATGCCAGGGACAATATAGAGGACTTCTAGTGCTTTATTATTATTATTACTATTATAATTGTTGTTGTATAGTATGGGTCTAAGGTGAGCTTAAATGGAGCAATATTTTAGTGAGGATTCATATAGTTGATCCTAACTTGCTTGGATTAAGGCGTCATAGTTGTAGTTGATATTACTCTTTTTATGATAGTGCATTTTACTATAATTATATAGAGTTCATCTTTATGATTTTTGAAAAAGTTTTCGGCTTAAAGATCTATATTCAAGAGTATTCTCGAGGGTTATGAATATTATTGACTATTTGGTCTATTAAGGTCCTCCTACGTTGCACATATCCTCCACATTTGGCGTTGGTGACCAGTTTTGACGCAATAAGGATATGGGTGTGAGATTCATGCCGAATTGTCAAATACAATAAGAGTCGTTAACCAAGGCAAAGAAAGGAAGACAAAGAAGGGAAAAGAAAGAGAAGGAGAGAAAGAGAAGTGGTTATGGAGATTTTGCAATGAGAAAATGGGATTAGAAAGAAGTACAAGATGGGAAATTTTTGAATGGCAATAATGCCGAGTCCTTCCTATGAAGTTCGGAATCGGGAACGTATCAGAAATTTATATGTTCTCAGAACACATTTACATCAAAACATGCGATGGTAAAAAACTTTATTTTCGAAAGAAAGATGGTTACATACACCCCTCAAAGATCAGTCCCTAGTATTTTCGGCATAGTAAATAATCATGGTGCCACATTAGAATATATTGGTCTACTCAAACATGGATCATTTCCCTTAGAAGAAAGTGCAACGATCGAGAATTGGAGGAAATGAACAACTTTCTGCATATGATTGATAGCTTTGAACCCTAAACCCTAAACCTGTCATTAGTTGCACTGAACTTTATTCCCTGTCTGACTTAGCACCCATGGTTAAGCAGCCAAGACCCAGATTGATTACTTCCTCTACAGAAAATATGATAAAGGTTTATGCACTGATTGCAAGGTCATCTCGAGTGAGAACATCACGACCCAACATAGACTTCTAGTAGCGGACCTGGAGATCAAAAGGAGCAGGAGAAAGAGGGCGGTGTGCAGGCAAACTAAGATCAAGTGGGGTAATTCGACTAAGGACAAAGCTCAAGAGTTGGGGAAGAGGTTGCTGGCTGGGAGGGCCCGAGAGAGCAGGGGAGATGCAACTAGTATGTGGGCCACGACCGCAAATTGCATTAGGGAAGCTGCGAGAGAGGTCTTAGGGGTTACAAAGGGCTATCCTAGGGGCCACAATGGGGACTAGCGGTGAAATGGAGAGGTCCAAGATAAAGTTGAAACAAAGAAAACAGCTTATCTGAAGCTATTAGAGAGTATAGACGAGCAGGAAAAAGGATGTATCGGGAGTGTTATAAGAATGCAAGAAAGGAGGCGAAATTAGCGGTTGTTTGGGCGTCTATACGAGGAACTTGGGAGCAAAAATGGAGACAAGAAGTTGTACCAGTTGGCCAAGGTGAGGGAGAGGAAAGCTCGTGACATGGACCAGGTGAAGTGTATTAAAGATGAGGACGACAAAGTATTGATGGACGAGGCACATATTAGATGCAGAGACGTACTTCTATAGACTATTGAACGAGGAGGGGGACAAAAGTATTGTGCTTGGTGAGTTGGAGCACTCTGAGAGTCGGCGGGATTTTGGGTATTGTAGGCGTATTAAGGTGGAGGAGGTGGAAGGGGCTATGCGCAAGATGAGTAGGGGCAAAGCGATGGGGACAGACGAAATCCTAGTTGAGATTTGGAAGAACGCGGGTCAAGCAGGCTTAGAGTGGCTCATCGGGTTGTTTAATGTCATTTTTAAGACGAAAAGGATGCCCAAAGAATGGAGGTGGAGTACCATAGTTTTGTTATACAAGAACAAGGGTGATATTCAAAGTTGCAACAATTATAGTGGTATAAAGCTGTTGAGCGACACAATGAAGATTTGAGAGCGAGTGGTGAAAGTCAAGATGAGGAGGAGTGTGTCTATTTTCGAGAACCAGTTCGGATTCATGCTGGGGCAATCAACTACGGAAGTTATTCATCTTGAGGAGATTAGTGGAACAATATAGGGAAAGGAAAAACGACTTGCACATGGTATTTATCGACCTTGAAAAAGTGTACGATAAAGTGCCGAGAGAAGTTTTGTGGAGGTGTCTGGAGGTTAGCGGCGTTCCGATAGCGTACACTAAGGTGATTAAGGATATGTACGATGGTGCTAAGACTCGGGTGAGTACTGTGGGAGGGCACTCTTAGCACTTTCTAGTTGTGATGAGGCTACACCAGGGATCGGCTCTTAGCCAGTTTTTATTTGCCTTGACGATGGACGTGCTGTCGCGGCACATACAGGGGGAAGTGCCATGGTGCATGCAATTTCCCGCTGATATAGTGTTGATCGACGAGACGCAAAGCGGGGTCAATGCAAGGTTTGAGGGTTGGATGTAGACCTTGGAATCTAAAGATTTCAAGTTGAGCAAGACTAAGACAAAATACTTAGAGTGCAAATTCAATGATGAGGCTCATGAGTCACACATTGATGTGAAGCTTGATACTCAAGTTATCCCCAAGAAAAGTAGTTTCAAGTATCTTGGATCTTTTATGTAGGGCAACGAGGAGATTGACGAGGATGTCACACATTGTATTGGAGCGAGATGGATGAAATGGAGGCGTCCGTCCGGCGTCTTATGTGATAAGAATGTGCCGCCAAGACTTAAAAGGTAAATTTTATAAAGTGGTGGTCCGACCAACTATGCGGTATGGGGCGGAGTGTTGGCTGATTAAGAACTCACATTTGCAGAGGATGAAAGTAGCAGAAATGAGGATGTTGAGATGGAAAAGTAGGTATACTAGGAGAGATATGATTAGGAATGAAGCTATACGGGACCAAGTGGGAGTGGCCTCCGTGGAGGACAAGATGCGGGAGTCGAGGCTAAGATGGTTCGGGTAAAGAGGAGAAGCATTGATGCTCCTGTCAGGAGATGTGAGAGGCTAGCCATGATGGGTTTGAGAAGAGGTCGAGGTAGGCCAAGGAAGTATTGGGGAGAGGTGATTAGACATGATATGGTGCGGCTTCAGCTTTCTGAGGACATGACCCTTGATAGGAAAGTATGGAGGTCGAGAATTAGGGTAGAAGGTTAGTAGGTAATTGTAAGTTTCTCCTTTTCTTACCAGTTACTTTAGTAACACTCAGGTTCCTGCATATGCTTAAGTAGATCGTTACTTCGTCATGTGATTTAATTCGCTTCTGCTATCGTATTTCCTGTTGTTAATGTTTAGTACTACTAATTCCCCTTCCCCCCCCC
>MU681428.1:85253-99190 GCA_026770625.1 Nicotiana glauca
GCGTGTTCTTCCTCCTCTTCTTCTTCTCACTCTTTCTAAGCCGATGGTCTATTGGAAACAACCTCTCTACCTTCACTAGGTAGGAGTAAGGTCTGCGTACGCACTACACTCCCCAGACTCCACTTATAGGAATATACTGGGTTTGTTGTTGTTGGCTTAGCACCCATGGTTCCAGTTGGTTCTCACTGTTCTGAGACAATTTGTCATGATTTGATTTAAAATTGGTGAATGAATCCTTTTGTGAGACTACTTTTTGTTACTATTGTACAATTTTCCTCTTTCTATTTTTGGTTTAATACTTTGCTTTTCTACCCATCCTTTAGCTCTATGAATACCAAAAGCTGATTAGGATTTATTTTGTTGGAGACCTAGTGAGTGGGACAGGTGGGTGCAACCATATTTTATCCGATCCTTTTGTACTTCTAATATATTCTCTGATGAGTTTCCTTATTGATCAGGGTCTGGTGAGTCTCGGTCCCTTATGAAGGAGTTGGCTGATGTAGTTGCTCATGACCAAGGGAGATTTGGTTCACTGAAGCTGATGGTATTATACAGGAGCAGTGAGAGAATGCTGGCTGATGCAGTTGGAGCTGATGAGGGAATAACAATATTTTATTATCATCACTCACACCCCCACAAGTATCTGGGAAGACTTCGAGTGCAGAACATATTGTCATCTTTACATTATGTTATGTCACTGTTGCCAGAACAACTTCCCTTCAAAATTTTAAAGACACCCGAAGACTTAGAAATTTTTCTTGGTTCTACCGATAAGGCTTTGATTCTTTCTGAATTTTGTGGATGGACCCAGAAATTGCTAGCGAAAGGTGGCAATAACAACAGCGAACGTGGTTTTGGTAAAGAACTTCACTTCTGGTTTTTGTTGCTTTATTTCCAGTAATAGAAGGTGAATAACTTTTATAAAATGAAATTCCCTCACGAACCTTAAAAAAATGCAATTGCCTCATGAAGGATTAGTAGTAGAGTCATGCTAACTGAAATGACCTATCCAAGAAAAAAAAAGGTAGAGCCATGCTAACTGAAATAATTTCATTGATCTTTCCTAATACTTTCAAAGTTCTTAGTTTACTTAACAATGTGTTCATTTAACACATCATGGTTTCTAAAATTTAAACTAAATGATTGGTTCTGTCCATATTTAAGCGTCCAAGGGGAGCTGTTCATCAATGAGATAGTACGATTTGCTTGTCTTAGTTATACTTTAATGAAGGTGCGGAAGTCTTTGACTTCCTAATGTAAAAGATACTTCTGTGATCATCATTATTGTTATTGTTGTTATAATTTAAAGGTCAAGTAGTCATTACATATTAACAATTCAAAGGGCTTAATTCTCATGGATAACATAATTTAATCTGCTTGAGCACTGAAGTGACATTCTAAAACTGAAGTGTAGGGAACTTTCTATGTCTAAATATTTAGGTTCTGTAAAGGACATGTGTCCTTGTTGGCGATTTAAAATTGGGAAAGACATTGATTCCCTTCAATATTGTGATTGAAGTTGCTATCCTGTTGTATCCTCTCTATCTATCACCTACTTGTGAACATGCTAAAATCTCCTGATTCTAGACATATTGGATGGTGGGCCACCAGAAGGACTCAATTACTTAGAGCTTTTAGTATTTTAAGTCTTTATGAGCCTTGAAGTGAGAAGATGGTTTTTTCTTGGGTGGTACAACACTTTGCAGAATCCATTTTCTAGTTTTTTTCTTTATGTGATTGCTTGTATCATTCATTCTTAGTAACTAGAACTTGGAATTTGTGAGATGCAAATGATATGTGATTAAGTGGGGCTAATCTATCATGCGGATAAACATTTAATGGTATCATAATTTCTCTTTGCCTTTTTTTCTTTCTTCTTCTATTTCGCACTTGAATGATGGCATGGGAAGTTCTAAACTGACACGCTTATTCGAAACAGGATTTCACGAACAGTTTAATGGAACAATTGCAGCTAAAGAGAATGAAAATCAGGTGGCAGATGGTAGCTTCTTAGTGCTTATGACTATGAAACTGTTTTTAGAGTTGTGAAACCCATATTGCTTAATGGCTTTACCTGTATTTTGTTTCTAACATTAGGGGTTGGAAAATGCAAATATGGATTGTGGTGTTGACAATCGATTTAGTGACATACCTTGGCTTAGCGAGTTTACCTCAGCAAACAATTGTGCTTTCCTCGCGGCTGAGAATATGAGCCTTAATAGTGGGGCTTCCTGTAAAATTGATGAATTCCAACATTTCGAATCATTCTTACCAAAGTTTTTAACTGTTGCGAGAGACTTATTTCTTCCTCCTGAAAGGCTAAGATTCGGTCTGGTTCTTGATAGAGCGTTGCTTTCATCTCTGAACATTAAGGATTCTGGATCATGGCTGGTGACATTGCATTTTGCTGGATGCCCCAGTTGTTTGAAGGTTCTCAGAGAAGGTGATGATCTCAAGGCTTTTGCCAAAATTCAAGCTTGGCCAGTTGCAGAGGCAAGTGAAAACTTGTGCTTTACATTCTTGATAATCTTTGTATAAAATTTCACTCTCTAGATTTTTCTAGTTAGGGTAGAAAGTTAGTAGGTAGTCGAGCGTATTTTTGTTCCGTACCGATGGCATTAGGGTTAGTCTGGTAGTTTTTCTTGTCTTAGATTGCTAGTATTTCATGCTTTTCCCTATTATCTTGCGCTTCTGTTTCTTAGTATTTGCTGTTGTTATTGCTTGTTGCTACTGCTTCCTTCCATCTTTTTTTCTGGCTCCGTGATTATTGTTACTATCTCACTGCCCGTTTTTGTTGATATTACTTGTCTCTACTGTTTCTCTTCGTGAAGGGAAGTCTTGACGTAACTGGTAAAGTTGCTGTCATGTGAACAGGAGGTTACGGGTTCGAGCCATGGAAACAACCTCTTGCAGAAATGTAGGGTTAGGTTGCGTACAATAGACCCTTGTGGTCCGGCCCTTCCCTGGACCCCCGTATAGCGGGAGCTTAGTGCACCAGGTTGCCCTCTTTTTTTTACTGTTTCTTTTCATCTTGTTTGAGCCGAGGGTCTATCGGAAACATCCTCTACCTTTTCAGTATAGCGGTAAGGTCTGCGTACACACTACCCTCCTCAAACCCTACTTGTGGTATTTCACTGGATAGTTGTTGTTGTTGTGGATTTTTCTAGTTACTAACATTTGAACTCCTTGAATGGGGATATTCTTGATAGTATAAATAAATGTTTGCATTTCCCGTAGAATTATATCTTTGTATGAGGGTTCTCTACTTTTCTTATTCATCCTTTTTGCAGGGTTTTTTTTGTCAATCTATAAAAATTTCAAGACTTCAGTAGTGTTTTTCTTTTTCTTTTAAATGGAGAAGTATCCTTTTCTACGTGCTGTGGTATCATGTCAAAATGTGTGCTATCTCTTCTAAAAGCTTAATCTATTAGAGATAACACACTTCTGTTTACTTAATTATATCTAAAAGGGTTATTATTCAAAATAGTTTTTCACGGATTTGCTTTCTTTTTTTACTATGATTCTATGAATATGAGAGTGGCTTTGGATTTCATGGAGGATTGCTGGGGAGGTGGGAAGGGAGTATGGGGTTTGAGAGAGTGGGGTTGTGGTAAGAGCATGGTCACAAGAGTTTTGGGGCTAGGGAGGGGTCGTTGGGGTGGGCATGGAGACAACTTTGGAGGGCAATTTGTCACAAATAATATTGGCTCGTGTAAAAGCTCATTCTTTAAATTACAGGGGACTATGTGCTATGTTTGCCGTTAGTTTGTTTGAAAAAAGATTTAACAATTTCATTTTGGTCGATAAGCTTGAATTTGTTTCGAGTATATTGAGAAAACTTAGAGGACTTTTAAGGGTTACAAATTACAAACTGAAAACTGGAAGAGGTGAAGTGCATTTCAGCCAAGATAAGTGAATGAACAAGTCTGTCTTCATACAGGAGAAGGCTAAGTTTTTGGACATCTGAGTTGTCTTATGAGTGCATCATCCTTCGTCAGCCTGTATGAGGGAGAAGATTGTGTGGCTAAAAGAGGTCCCGAATATCAGGAAGCGCTCGGCTAATAAATTGGATAGGACCTTGGTTTAGAAAAAAGAATATATCGTTTTGTGTAGTCAACATGCCTTAATTGATAGGACTCAAGCAGCTTGGATTATGTTATCTTGGTGTTAAGCTTCTCCACCTGGGGATTAATAAAGAAACGAAAATAGAATGTCATTCAGATATAATCACACAAGTTGGTGTTGTAGTGTTTGAATACAACTCTGAAGATCATAAAACCAAAATAGATGTAAGGAGAGGATTCTGGGGATGGCAAGAAATGGATAATTATCAGTACAGTCATGTTACCATAAACTCTTGGTGAGGGAGTAATCGGGTTCGCGTCACTTATCGGTTTGGATCCCTGGTGCACCAAAAAAGGTGTGTTTTTTAACTTGGACGGGAGCAAGGTGAGCAATCTTGACAGTTGAGAATTTGAGAAAAAGGAGGATTACATAGTGCTTTTATGTGCGATTTGTGAATATGTGGATGACCTCCTATATTGTCAGGTGCTCGCTTATGGTGTGATGGTTCGGGTCACAACAGGCGATATTGGGCATAGTGAATGACTCACTCTCTGGTTGGACATTTAGAAGAAGAGAAGTCGAAGAGCATTGGATGTTGCGCCATTGGCATTCATGTGGATCTTGTGGAAGGAGATGAGAAGGAATAGAGAACAACTATCTATATTTGAGGAATAACTTCTCATTCTTAATTTCTTTTTCGTGGACTCATGAAAATTCTAGCTGTATAGAAGATTGGATGTCGTTTGTACAGAATAATATTATTTTGTAGTTTTTTTTTTGGTATATTGGTTGTATAAGGGAGATTTTCCCATATTTATTTAATTATTTACCTTATGAAAAAGAGACAATTCTGTGAAAGAACAGAGGAAATATTGCAGAGAGATGAAGTTTGACTAGGGAGGCTATAGTTGGAAGGGAAAATTAAGGGAAGAGAAAAATTAGGAACATGAAAACTATGGGTATTAATTTTCCTTTTGATAAAACTATGGGTATGCCCTGTTGAATTGTAGTCAATCATCACAGCTCACAACTCGATGAAAGGAGAACCTACTTAAGTCATTGTCCAAGCAGATGACTTGGAGACAGTATTTATATATATGTGTATACGTGATGTCATAATTTTCTAAGTGCTAATGTGGTTGCTCTCTCAGTTGTTTTATCTGTCATTCTGTATTGATTCATAGATGTCCTACCATGCAGCTGGAGGATGATGTGGATGATCTTGAGAATGCTCTTCCAGCAAATAAGCCATCGTTTGTTCTTTTCATTGATAGATCATCTGACTCCTTGAGAATCAGAGAAAAGAGCAGGAAGGCTCTTGATTCTTTTAGAGAGTTTGCCCTGAAAATTCAGATGTCAAGTGAAATGAGTGAACCAAAAGCATTCAGATCGCAAAAGACATCTCTTAAGGCTTTTCTAGCATCAAGAAGTACTTCCAAACACCCTAAAGTAGGGCTTTTGTCAGCATCTCAAAAAATAAATATCAAAGACAAGATGTCAATTGTTGTATTGAACCAGGGAAAACAAGTCATCCTAGAAGATCTGGTTTCGGGTCTACAGGGGAGTACATTGCATGAAGTCTTGGCATATGCACTTCAGCAAAAGAAGGAAGTGAAATTGAGCTCACTTGCGAAAGATGCTGGATTTCAACTTTTATCTGAAGATTTTGACATCAAAACTGTTCAAGCTTTACCAGGTCAAACAGAAGTTCAGTCGAACAAGGCTTCGGAGCTCCTTGTGGAAGGTGGTTCTGAAGGTATTATTGATCCAGATAAAAAAGCAAAGCTGCATGAAGATGCCATTTTGGGGAAACAATACAGTGAACAATCTGAATCAAATAAAGCCAAGCCTTCTCACGTTAGCCAAAAAGATGCTGAAACTATATTGGTGCACACGGAAGTCCAGTCAGATGAACTTTGTCCTTCAGAAGGTGCTCTACTACGGCCTATTGATTCAGGTAAGGATCAAATGCCGCATGTTGAGGAAGGGAAACACATCGAACAAATGAAACCTGTTAATACTGAATTGCAAAATGATGAGAACAATTTACTTGAAGATGAAAGTTCACAAAAATCTGTAAACTTTGGTCATGATGGTATGATGGAGGTTGCTAATAGTCCTAGTGCAGAGGAAACAGTCGAGAAGCTGGATGAGCAGAATGAAAAGAGAAACTTCAGATCTTCCTTCTTCTTTCTCGATGGTCACTATAGACGACTTAGAGCCCTGACGTCAGGTTCAAATGTACCATCTGTGGTACTAATTGATCCCCCTTCACAGCAACACTATGTTTTAAGCGGGCAAACAGATTTCAGCTGCACTTTGCTATCTGAATTTCTTGATGGCTTTCTCAATGGAAGTCTTCATCCATATCAACAGTCTGAGCATGTTGTTCCAACAATTAGGGATGCTCCAATTCCACCATTTGTTAATCTGGATTTTCACGAGGCTGATTCTATCCCTCGAGTGACAGTGCGTATGTTCAATGAGCTGGTCTTTTATAATCAGTCTGATTCCAAAAATGCTGGTAATTCTCGAGATAGGGATGTTTTGGTTCTTTTCAGCAATAGCTGGTGTGGGTTTTGCCAGAGGATGGAACTGGTTGTTCGTGAAGTGCATCGTGCAATCAAGGGATATACTAAAACCCTAAGGAATGGGTTTAAGAATGAGAAACTGTCATTGAATAGGGGTAAGCAGTCTAGCCCATTTCTGCTCTTCTTTGGCTAACTTATGTTTTAATTTATATAAAATAATTTGTATGTATAACTATGCCTGGGATTAAGATTGTAAGGATGTATAATGGTTAAAAATGTTTTAAACTATTATATCATTTAAAACGCAAGATCTACATGATTTCATCTCATTCTAGAAAGATCTATTTTCTGCTAGAAGTTAATAAACAAGTGTTCTAAATGCTTTTTAAAAGTTGAGAAGCTATTTGGTCCATGTCTATCCTCTCTCTTAGTCCATATGAAAGAGAATAATAAACAGAATAATATTAGAACAAGCTAGTTTCAGTTTGTTCTGGTGATATCCTGCATTACAAATTAATCAAGTTAATGCAAACATAGGCTTTATCTCCTCCTTTCAGTTATATTCTGCACATCTTTGCCGGAGTCTTGGTCGCAGTGAAGAGCAATGTTGATTTACCATTCATGGCAAACATACTCTTGGTTTGTTTTATTTTAGTATCCTTTGTTTTATTGTCAAGTGGTTAAATTTGTGGCAGATGAGGCGAGCAATGCAAACCTGAAGTTTCCAATGATCTACTTGATGGATTGTACATTAAATGACTGCAGCCCAATCCTGAAATCTGCGGTTCAGGTGTAAATTAAACTCATAAAATTTTTGTCATTATGTCATTAGCATACTTGTTATGTTTGTACTCCTGCTAATAACAAGGTATATCAGTCTAAGGTCATATTTGGAGTAACTATGACATGCCGCATTTCTTGAGCACTCTTTTTTTTTTGATCAGTAAACAAGAGGTATTATTTGATAAGAGTATATCAAGGAGATGCAGAAGCACAAAAAAAAAATGAAAGCTAAAGTTCAAATAAAATAAAATAAAATAAACAAAGAAAAGTGGAAGAGGGATTAAACCTTGTAGGGATCCTTATTTAGACAAAAGGAAATCTAGGAACTGGCATGATTTCTTGAAGTTTCTACAGTTTTGAAATTGCTCCCTTTCACTTGGTTAAGTTCTTACATTAATCTGCAAATCTTTGGTGAGACTAAAAATATTTGGCTTTAGTAGCGTTAATAGTTACCTTATGGCCATTTCCATCCTGTTATGACCAACTTTTAAAAATTACTGTGAATACTTTAAATGCTTAGCTGATTAAGTACTTTTTAGTATAATATGCATTTCGACTTCCCTAGTATTAGCATCTTAGCTTACTTAAGTTAGATGGCTGCCAAATTGTTGGGGTCAAAGGCACGCAGATAATTATCCTCTGCACTCTGGTTTCTCATCCTTCTTTTCACCCTTTTCCAAGTAGATGACACTGCTTTTACTATTTCACATGCTTGGGCTGAGATCTTTGTGAAGTTAGGGATGTGCCAAGATAAGGGCTTCACATGCTCAGCTGTTCTGAAATGAAATTTACCCTAATTACAGAAGAGCATTGCTGTTGGGTGATCCTGTTAATCAAATAAAACTAATGGCTAAAAATCATGCTCTTTCGCGCCGAAATCTTCTACTAAGTTTCTTCCTGGTATGTGAAATGCAGGTGGAAAATTATAAGCTATTATAATCTCTGAACTCTAGTACTTCCTATCTCAAATTAAGCAGTGCACAATCAAGCCTCCACTTGTATTTAAGTGTTAATTTTTGTCTTGTGTTTGTCCATTGCAATTTTGCAGAGGGAACTTTATCCATCTCTACTCTTATTTCCAGCTGGGAGGAAGAAAGCTATCCCTTATGGTGGAGATACAGTAGTATCTAATATCATTGACTTTCTTGCTCACCACGGGGGCCACTTTTACGATCTTCTTCAGGAGAAAGGTGAGTTTCCAGATCTGAAAATATGCACTGTTAAGAAATATCATTTACTCAAGTTGGTAAGTGGTTACTTACCTAGAAAGTGGGGGAGCTGGAACCAGTATTTGAGAGTATCTAATGAAGCATTATTAGGAAAATAGATGTGGAGATTTATAGAGAGTACGCCTTTATTTTTTTTACAAATAGGTTTTGTTTTGTGTCCTAGCAGTGTAGAAATTAAAGTCTCCTAAACTGAGAATAAAGTTAACTCAAATTACGCCTGAACCGAACATTAGGTAAGATAAGAAACCTACAAAATATGAGGATGTTAATTTTTGTGCAGAGTATAGATATATAGCAGAATAAATTCTTAAAATAGTTAAACTACCACTTACAGAGCTACAATAATATTATTGAAATTGGCCGCCCATGTTTAGGAAAGAAAACTTGTAGCACCAGTAGTAATTGTGAGATTGCTTTGTCTTTTGTTTGAAAAATATATATGCTTAATCCTCTATTGTTCTTATTCCATAAGTCACTGGTTTGCATTTCATGTCAAAAATTAAAGAGATGTTTATCCTCTACACTGAAGGCAAAAGGAGAGAACTATAACAAATTAAGGAGTATCCATCCAACCAAAAGAAGAGGAGAAACCTATGTATCTGTTTAAAGGAAAGTTGCTGGAGTATCCAGATTGCAGTGAAACCTAACATCATAAGTTTTCTGGTCATTTGCTTTGCCAATTACAATTAGTGCAGTTGCATATTACAAGTTCTTTTTATATGTTTCAAATTTGTCTTTCCCTTTTTCCTCCTACATCAGGTATACTTTGGAATGAAGGTGAACCAGGGATAAATCATAACATGAATGCAGAGGCTCCTCCATTTAAGAACTTACCGCATGAAATAATACTTCAAGAAGGACCACCAACATTAGATGTTCAGTTCAGCGAAAATAGAGCTCCTCTTAGTAGCTCCGCGAAAACATCCCCTCATGTGATTGTTGGTTCCATCCTTGTTGCGACGGAGAAGCTTCTAAATGTTCACCCATTCGATGGATCCAAAGTACTTGTTGTGAATTTGAATCAAAGCACAGGATTTCAAGGTCTGATTGTCAACAAACATATTAGCTGGGACTCGCTTGATGAACTTGAAGATAACTTACAGCTTCTGAAGGAGGCTCCTCTATCCTTCGGTGGCCCTGTTATGAAACGTGGAATGCCTCTCGTTTCATTGTCCAGAAAGTATATTCTTAACCAGTCCATGGAAGTATTATCAAATGTTTATTTTCTTGACCATAGGGCCACAATAAGCATCATAGAAGAGATAAGGCTAGGAAACCAGTCTATCCATGACTTCTGGTTCTTTTTGGGATTTTCGAGTTGGGGTTGGGACCAGCTATTTGATGAAATTTCTGAAGGAGCTTGGATTGTTAGAAATCACGATGAGGAGCAAATAGATGGGGCTTGGAGATGACCTACATCTTCTGGATCAGGTTAAATTGCTTGAATTAAGTATTCCTTTCAAGAGTCTTAAGTGCGACATTATTAGATTTTAACAATAGAATTTGCAGTGACTATCACAAGAGTTGTGCATAGGTGTATAAGGATAAAACAACAGTCAAATATCCTAATGTGGTCTGCTTTTTGTACCATATCTTTCATTTTACTGATTTCGTAGTGAGTCGGTTTGTCTGTCCCTCCCTCATCTCTCTATTAAGGCTGTATTGTAGTTCGGGCCCAGCCCGGGCCAGGTCCGCGAGCCCATTGGCTATGTGCTGAATGGGCTGGCCCGTATGGTCTGGGCCCAAGCGATCCTAGGAGCCCACTGTGGGCCGGTCTAGCATGGAGAGACCGCGAGCCCGAGACTAGGCCTAACGGGCCCAACGACTATTTTTTACTTTCTTTTTTTTTTTTTAAACTGGCCAACGGTTGGAAGTTAGTCTGCCAATTTAGCTGTTTGGCTTTTTAAAAAATAGTCATTTGTCCCCCAAACTTTTTATAATTATACTTTTTCCCTATTCAACTATAAGTACCCCTCATTCTTTCATTTTTACTCACAAAATCATTAATTTCTTTCTAATTTTCTTCTATAATTGCTTACTTTATTATTGCAATTTGTGAAAAATTGTGAAATTGGTGAATTGAAGTATTCAAGTCTTCAACGATATACAATTTTCAAGAAGTTCGTTAATTCGGTAAGCTCGTTCCAACTCTTAAGTTTTAATATTATAGTTTTGTTTGTTTAATTATAATTAATATGGCGTTTTCTTTGAAAAATATGTTTGGTGGTAAGGGAAAATCTAAAATTGGTGAATCTAGTGGCCAAGCTACTACTCCCTCGGCTCCCCGATCCAGACCTGTTACCCGTCCTCCTCCACCTGTTATTCTTGATAGTGATAATCCTTGTTTTCAATTTACCGATAGTCAATTTTACCGTTATATTGCACCAAGTCAACAATTAAATGATGAATACATGAATACTCTTTATGGTAATCCAACTATCGATGAAAATGATAATTTAGATGAAATGCAACCGAATATAGATGATACACCTACTAGTCATGTTGTTAACCCAACTGATAATAATCCAAATGATGCCCCGCCTGACCCTCCTGTAGTAACCCCTACTTTTAACAGACAACCTTCTAGACAGTGCGAAACATCTCTTGTTTGGCACTTTTTTATTCAACTAAGAGATCAAAATAAGGCTAAGTGTAAAACTTGTGGGACTTTGATGGCTCATAAATTTATTGAAGACCGTAGTGGTATGGGTACCTTGACTAGACACATAAAGACACACCCTAAAGATAAAACTAGATTTCTTCAAATGAAAGCTGCGCAAAAGAGGACAAATGTAGGTACTCAGGTTAGAGTCAAATGTAGTTCAATCGGGAATTAACACTGTTACCGGTGGCATTTTATATTACGATCCAAATAAAGATCGTGAAGAATTGGCAAAAATGGTTGTTGTTATGTGCTTACCCTATAGTTTTCCTTCTAACCCCCACTTTGTGCATTATATTAGAAGAGTTTTTAATCCTATTTTTAAAGGATGTATAAACATGAATATGAATAATATTTGCGCTATTTATTTAATCATATAAATTGTCGCGTTGATATTACTACTGATATTCGTAGAAGTGGTAATGACTGTGATTATCTTACTGTTACCACTCATTGGATTGATGATGAATGGAAAATGCAAAAGTGCATCATTGCTTATAGAATAATTAATTCACGTCACACAGGTAAGTTTATTGCTAACACAGTTGCAGATATTTGTAAATATTTTTGCATTAGAGATAAAATAATGTCAGTTTCAATGGATAATGCTTCTAGTAATACTAATGCTATAGGCTTGCTTACAACTATACTAAATCCTGCATTTAGTAATATTTTTCATGTTAGATGTATTTGTCATATTTACCATTTAATCGTCGGTGATGGTATGAAAATTTTAAATGTTGAAATTGAAAAGGTTAAAATGGCTCTTAATTAGCTTTTTTATTCAAACCGTAAAAGTAGACTTAGAGAATATTTTTAAAAAATGTCATGAATTTGGCCTTAGAGAAAGAAAGGTTCCTAAACCTTGTTTGACTAGATGGAACTACATGTATGAAAATTTAGTTGTTGCATATGAATATAGAAACTCAATAAATGCAACGTTTAATGCTCGTGTTGGTGGTGATGATGATGATGATGAGCACCTTACAAATCAGGATTGGACTAATGTTAAATTTCTTGTAGAATTTTTAGAACAATTTCATATTGCTACAAATGAATTATCTGGGCAATATTATCCTACTATTTCTAACTATTTAGTTTATATTGCAGCACTTGCAATTTGTTTACTCAATTTTCAGAGAGTGGGTTAATTTATCAACTTGCTATTGATTCTATGAAAGATAAGTTAAAAAAATATTTTTTCCCTATCCCCCCTATATATAGTATTTTTGCCATGTTAAATTCTACCATGAAATTAAGAGGTCCTCGCTTTTGGTATATAAATATTTATAAGGCTTTATCACTTTCAGATGAGGAATTTGCTACACTTGCAGATGCAAAAGCCTCAATTAAAATAAATGCTCAAACTATTTATAATGCTTATCAACTTGCCTTAAATCATGTTAGACCAAATGTTCCAACTCCCACTCCGTCTAGTTCACAATCATCTAAAAGAATTGCGGGCCTAAAAGCACTTAGTTCTTGGACAGGGTTCAGGGGTTCTCAAGGTGATAATATTGGTGATAGTTCACAATTAAATGAGCTTCAAGTTTATTTGTAGCTGGGACTTGAATAAGAGAATCCCGACGGCTCCTATGATGTTTTGGAATGGTGGAAGGACAAAGAAAAATACTATCCGCTTCTTTTAAGGATGACTCAAGATATTTTAAGTATTCAAGCTTCAACAGTGACATCGGAGAGCGCTTTTAGTCAAGAGAGACTTCAAATTGGTGATCATAGAGCGTTTATGAGGGAGAACTTGAAAAATCAGTACTCTTCAGAGATTGGATCCGTTCGGAAAGAAGAAATTTTGGACTTGCTGAATCACAACCGGAGATAGACGAAGCATATGAAGAAATGCTAGCGAAACTTGCGGAGGATGCTGCTTCGCCCAAAAGCGGTGATGAACAAGCTTCTTTTTCGCCACCACCAAAAAAAATTCCTCTGAACCTTGAAGGATTTATGAAATTTGTTAGAAATAATATGTAACTTGTATTTTGGCACATCTTCATTAGTTTTTTTTCCTTTTAATGGTGGTATTAGCACCTTGTTGTGTTCATTCCATTTGGGGGAAGAAGACTAAGAAAGATATTGCCATTTTTTGTTAATGTCGAAAAAATAAAAATTATAAAGCATTCCCTTGAATATTTCTTTACAATTTTTTTGTGTTTAAATTTGAATTAGAAGATTTAAATCACAATTATATAATATTATTTGGAAGAAATTGCCTTAGATAATTTTTTTTAAAAAAAAAATCCCGGAACACTTAGGCCTGTTTAGGCCCGACCCACTTAGCCCGGGTCCATATGGGCTTAGACCCACAGTGTGCCGGTTCCACCTTCCAGGACCGTTTGGCCCGGAACCGCTTGGGCCCGGCCCACCAAAGCCCGGGATCGTTTGGCCCGGGCCGTTTAGCCCATTTAGGCCCCGGCCTGGACCACATAACAGCCTTACTCACTATACCGCAAGAAATTTAAAAATAGCCAGATTTACCACTAGTCGTTGAAAAATAGCCAAGTTTTAAAAGTCATCGAAATTTAGCCACTTTAAATCTGAGCAAAAACACTGTTCAAAATCCGGAAAAATACGCCCGCAAATTTTACGGGAGTTCCAGCATAAGTATGCTTGAACTCCCGTAAATTTTACGGGAGTTCCAGGATAACTATG
>MU681428.1:110588-122893 GCA_026770625.1 Nicotiana glauca
TTGTATTAAAATAGGCAATGAATTGGTTTAAAAATTATTAAAAATGCCAAAACTCTTGGGTGTGCTTATATATACACATATATGCTATTTTGGAAGTATTTTGGGTATAAAAATACTTAGGGAAAAATTGGGTATCAACAGCTGCCCCTCTTTACCCGGGAAGGATGAAAGAGTTGTCGGGTAAAGATATGATGACCAATTTTGACCGGAAGCGGCGATTTGACAAGAATTTGACCGAGCTCTATTTTTTGAGCTATCTACATATCCCTGGTTTTACAGAAATCAGGCCGTATGTAGTTCAGGAACTATTGACGGAGCATGTTGATGGAGATTCGAAAGAGACAGACATGATGTTAGAGGTATTTGAAGTTTGATCGGCTGCGGGAACCGGAGGGGGATTGCTCCTGCTGAGACGGCCATTACTAGTCGGTGTACCTGTAAGTGAGTAATACGGGCGCATATTGTGCATAAACTTAAACGTGATGCAAGTTCCCATTGGACCATGAATGTTGTCTTCGGACGGTTAGGATGACGTCCTGGGCCATGAAGCGCAAAATAAGGATTCGCAGGCTATGAAATGATGTTCTCGGGCTATGATAATGGTGCCTCCGAACTATGATGCCTTTGAATAATGATGTGCAGGATATAAAGTGGGGTCCTCGGGCCATGGCATGGTGTTCTCGGGCTATGAAGATGATGCCTCCGAACAATGACGCCCTCGGACAGTTTGGCGGTATTTCAGCCAATGAAATGCAAGATTTGGTGGTATTTCAGCCGATGCAGAAAATGTAAATGACGATATTTCAGCTGATAGAAATTTAAATAAAGCGGCGATGTTTTAGCTGATGTAAAAATATGTGTAAATGGCGATATTTCAGCCGACAGAAATTTAAATAAAGCAGTGATATTTCAGCTGGTATAAAAAATATGTAAATGGCGATGTTTCAGCCGACAGAAGCATAAGTATAGATGATGATGGAGATTTAAATATGAACTAGCAATCTTTCAGCCGATATTGAGAATTAAATAAAGTTGGCGATATTTCACTCGATAAGGATTTAAACAAAAATTGGCGATGTTTCAGCCATGCAAGATGAAACTGGCGGTATATCAGCCGATGCAAATAGAGGTGGCGATATTTCAGCCATGCAGATGGAGGTAGAGCTTAACCTCGGAAGGCAAAAAGGTAGCCTTATGCAATGCAAGAAAATGCAGGATGGAGACAGTGCTTAGTCTCGAAAGGCAGAAAGGTAGCCTTATGCAAATGCAAGAAAATGCAGATGGAGACAGTGCTTAGTCTCGAGAGGCAAAAAAGTAGCCTTATGCAGATAATGCAGATGGAGACAGTGCTTAGTCTCGAAAGGTAGAAAGGTAGCCTTATGCAATGCAAGAAATGCAGATGGAGACAGTAATTAGTCTCGAAAGGAAGAAAGGTAGCCTTATGCAATGCTAAATATGCAAATGGAGACAGTGCTTAGTCTCGAAAGGCAGAAAGGTAGCCTTATGCAATGCAAGAAATGAAGATGGAGACAATGCTTAGTCTCAAAAGGCAGAAAGGTAGCCTTATGCAATGCAAGAATATAAAAGGACGGATAGTAGTGAGATTTCTTAGCTGATAGCTGATTACGATATCGTGACTGCGAGGTTGTGTACGGATAGCGATTACGAATAAGTGATGATTCTGAGAAGTTGCATTCTTGAGAAAGTATGCGTACATAAATATACCTGACGATATTACAAGTCGAGTGCCTACATCCAAAGAAAAATCGTGAGTTTTGTAAAGGGGAAAGGTTAGTTCGTTTTTCCCTGGATTCTGGCATTGTGTAGCATTGGGGTAGCGTCACTAAACAGCAGCCACTTGAACAATAGTTATGCATGATTTAGTAAATATAACGTAAGTAGAAAATAGTTTTCTTTAGATGAACCAACGACTGCGATGCGGTTCAAGACATTGCAACCTCTCGCTCTGGAATTTTGAGGGTCCTCCTCAAAATTCTACCCCAGTTTACTGGGCTGGCACTTCTGACAACTGCGCTGAACGACCAAAAAATCAACTTCGAAGTTTTGAGGGTCCTCTTCAAAATTCTGTCCCAGTTTACCGAGGTAGAAATCCTGGCGATAAATGGCTGAGAACTGACTTCGGAATTTTGAGGGTCCTCCTCAAAATTCTGCCCCAGTTCCAATAGTAGGGGGAAATGAAATTTTTATTAAATTGTGACCGAACCCATAGGGTTGCCTACGTATCCCCTCTTAAACGGGAATCAGTTCAGGCGTAGTTCAAGTTACATCATAAAGAAATCATAGGTGGTTACACATAGTATCGTTTTACTGCATCTGAGTTGATTGGCTTCGGCCAGACTTCTCTGTCCATTTTTGCAAGAATGAGGGCTCCTTCGGTTAGAACCCGGTGAACCATGTTCGGACCTTGCCAGTTGGGAGAGAATTTCCCCTTGGCTTCATCTTGATATGGGAATATTTTCTTCGATACCAGCTGCCCCGGTGTAAACTTCCTTGACTTAACTCTTTTGTTGAAGGCTCTAGACATTGTGTTATGATACAACTGACCGTGGTAAATTGCATTCATCCTTTTCCCATCTATAAGGGCCAACTGCTCGTAGCGGCCTTTTACCCATTCTGCGTCATCCAACTCTGCTTCTTGTATGATCCTCAAGGAGGGAATCTCTACCTCGGTGGGGATGACTGCCTTTGTACCATAAACCAACATGTAGGGAGTTGCCCCGGTCGATATGCATACTGTGGTGCGGTATCCCAGTAAGGCGAATGATAACTTCTAATTCCATTGTTTTTGAATTTCGACCATCTTCCTTAGTATCTTCTTGATGTTCTTGTTGGCAGCTTCTATGGCTCCATTCATCTGAGGTCTGTAGGCTGTAGAATTCTTGTGTTTGATCTTGAATGTCTCACACATTTCTTTAATCAAGTCGTTGTTGAGATTGGAACCACTATCGGTGATGATTGATTCCGGAATTCCGAATCGTCAAACAATACGGTCAGGGACGAAATCTGCCACAACTTTCTTAGTCACTGCCTTGTATGCCACTGCTTTAACCCATTTGGTAAAATAATCAATTGCCACAAGGATAAACCTGTGCCCGTTTGATGCAACAGGCTCAATAGGTCCAATGACATCCATTCCCCAAGCGGCGAATGGCCACGGTGAGCTTGTTACAGTAAGCTCATTTGGAGGCACCTTTATCATGTCTGCATGTATCTGACAGCGATGGCATTTGCGAACATACTGGATATAGTCTGTTTCCATAGTCACCCAAAAATACCCTGCTCGGAGTATCTTCTTTGCTAAGACAAAACCATTCATGTGCGGCCCGCAGGTCCCTGCGTGCATTTCGTCCAATAGTCTGGATGCTTCTTTTGCTTCAATACACCTTAGTAAACCCAAATTGGGATTCCTCCTGTATAGGATTTCCCCACTGTGAAAGAAGTTATTGGATAATCTCCGAAGTGTGCGCTTTTGAGTGGCGTTGCCAGGTTCTAGATATTCTCCTGTTGTCAAGTACTCCTTGATGTCATGGAACCACGGTTTTCCGTCTGCTTATTCCTCAACGTGAGCACAATATGCTGGCTAGTCATAAATCTTTACTGGAATGGGATCAATGAATTCGTGTCTGGATGTTGGATCATGGATGATAAAGTAGCTAATGCGTCAGCGAACTCGTTCCAGACCCTGGGGACGTGCTGAAATTCTGTCTTTGTGAATCTTTTCCTTAACTCCTGTATGTGATGCAAGTAGGGGAGTATCTTGGAGTTCTTGGTTTCCCACTCCTCTCGAACCTGATGTATGAGCAAGTCCGAATCCTCGATCACTAGCAACTCTTGAATGTTCATGTCAATGGCCATTTTGATCCCCAAGATGCAGGCTTCATATTCGGCCATATTATTAATGCAAGGGAACTTGAGCTTGGCGGATACCGGGTAATGCTGGCCGGTTTTTATACTAGGACTGCTTCTATGCCAACTCCTTTGAAATTTGCGGCTCCATCAAAAAATAACCTCCAGCCATCATAGGATTCTGCAATATCTTCTCCTACAAAGGACACCTCTTCATCAGGAAAATACATTTTTAGGGGTTCATATTCTCCGCCAATAGGATTCTCGGCAAGGTGATCTGCCATGGCTTGACCCTTGATTGCTTTCTGAGTCACGTAAACAATGTCGAATTCACTTATCAGGATTTGCCACTTGGCGAGCTTGCCAGTGGGCATGGGCTTCTGGAAGATATGCTTCAGTGGGTTCATCCTTGATATGAGGTAAGTAGTGTAGGCACATAAATAATGTCTCCATTTCTGAGCTACCCAAGTCAGAGCACAACAGGTGCGCTCTAACAGAGAATACCGGGCCTCGTACGGGGTGAACTTCTTTCTGAGATAGTAGATGGCCTGCTCCTTTCTCCCCGTTTCATCATGTTGTCCCAGAACACAACCGAATGCTCCATCCAAAACTGCAAGATAAAGCAATAGTGACCTTCCTGGCTTGGGCGGAACCAAGACTGGCAGCGTTGACATGTATTCCTTGATTCTGTCAAAAGCTTTCTGACAATCATGTGTCCATTTGGTAGCAGCATCTTTCTTCAACATTTTAAAGATGGGTTCACAAATGACGGTGGAATGATCTATGAATCGGATGATATAGTTTAGCCTCCCCAAGAAACTCATCACATCCTTCTTATTCTTTGGCGGTGGCAATTCTTGAATGGCTTTGACCTTTGATAGGTCCAATTCTATCCGTCGACGACTCATGATGAAACCCAGTAATTTTCCTGCAGGAACCCCGAATGCAAACTTGGCGGGATTCAATTTCAGATTGTACCTCCTCAGTCTGTTGAAGAACTTTCTCAGATCTTCCATATGATCAGTAGCCTTCTTGGATTTGATGATGATGTCGTCCACATATACCTCAATCTCCTTGTGTATCATGTCGTGAAAGATAGTAGTCATGGCTCTCATATAGGTGGTGCCAACATTCTTCAATCCAAATGGCATCATTTTGTAACAATACATTCCCCACGGTGTGATAAAAGCCATTTTCTCTGTATCTTCCTCATCCATCCATATCTGATGATACACGGCGAAATAATCAATAAAAGACTGCAACTCATGCTTGGCGCAATTATCGATAAGAATGTGTATGTTTGGCAAGGAGGAAGTCGTCTTTGGGAGTGGCCCAGTTAAGGTCCCCGTAGTCTACGCAAACTCTAACTTTCCCATCCTTCTTTGGTACTGGCACGATGTTGGATAACCATGTCGGATACTCTACTACCCTGAAAACCTTGGCTTTGACTTGCTTGGTAACCTCTTCTTTTATTTTCAAACTCATGTCGGGTTTGAATTTCCTGAGCTTCTGCTTTACCGGCGGACATGTTGGATCTGTTGGTAGTTTGTGCGCTACAATGGACGTGCTGCGACCAGTCATGTCATCATACGACCAGGCAAATATGTCCTCATATTCCCTTAAAAACTCTGTGTATTCTTCATTTTCTTATAGTGACAGGTGAACACTGATGCGAGTTTCTTTGACATTTTCTGTATCTCCCAAATTTACGACCTCAGTTTCATCCAAGTTAGATTTAGGTCTATTCTCAAAATTCTCAACCTCTCTGATGACCTCTTCTGGTATATCATCCTCTTCTGAATCTATATCCGTCTGTTGCGTTGTTTCATTGCAAGTCACAATCGTTGGTTCATCGTCAAATTAAGTAATTGTAATGATGTGTAAAAATAGAGTAAATGATAGAGAAAATAATAAGAGCAAGGTATATGATAAACTGAAATGCTTTGATTAAATTCATAATTTTTTGGAACATCGGAGCTCTTTTCAAAATTAAAGACAATGCGGAAAGAAAATCAGCTAGTGTGAAAAAGTAAAAATGAGATGCATGGTGCTTTTGTTTAGCCTTGCTACCCTGAAGCCTTCCGGGCCTTGACGATTCTAATTGACCAATTGCTGAGGCAGTCTCCTCGGTTCACAGCTTCTATGGAAGGGCCTTCCTCCCCTTCCTCCTCAAAAAGAACACAACAGTCCATATTATTATCCTCTAGAAATAGATTCTTCATGGCTGCCAATGCTTCATCTTCCTCTGACCCATATATAGTATCTGCCGGTTGGAATGTCTACTCCAGCCTAGGTATCGGAAGCTCCAGTGGATAGTAGGGGTCGCGCCATGGTGGCGACCGGTTCTGGAATTCTTCCCAGGTATAACCGTACCCTAACTCGAAAGTAGTGCCATTCTTCTTTAGTTTGATGGGCTTAGTGATCCCTTAAAGGTTTTTGCCGAGTCCCTTTCAAGGCTCGTACCCACACCAATTCAAGATACTTTCAATCTTGTTATCTCACCATTTATCCTTATCTATAGCGTTGACCCTTTCAATGTAGTGGTATGTTTCTCTGCCTATTCTCCTTCTGCCTCTAATCATTGGGATGGTCTGGCGACTATATATGGGGTTTCTACCATCGCCATGAGTTATCACCTCCTGGTGATTCCATTCGAACTTCACTGCCTGATGCAGGGTCGATGCTACGGCTCCAGCGGTGTGGATCCAGGGTCGTCCTAACAGCAAATTGTAGGATGCTGGGACATCTATCACTTGAAAGTCGATGTCGAACCATGTTGGCCCCATTTGCAAGCATAGGCTGATTTCTCCAATAGTAAACCTTTGGGACCCATCGAAGGCTTTGACATTGATGTCCCCATCTTTGATCTCATGCAGGCTCTTTCCCAAGGTTCTGAGAGTTATCAACGGATAGATGTTGAGGCTGGATCCTCCGTCGATCAAGACTCTAGTGACGAAATAATCCTCGCATTGCACGATGATGTCCAGTGCCTTGTTTTGGCTCAGTGCTTCCGTCGGCAGATCATCTTCATGGAAGGTGATTTTATGGCTCTCCAGCACTTGCCCTACCATATTTGCCATTTCGCCTCCAGTTATGTTGCTGTGCACATAAGCTTCGCTCAGTATTTTCATCAAGGCATTCTTGTGTGCGTCAGAGCTCTGTGCTGGTGTTTTGTTCAATTGCTTAACGATTAGTATTCCTTAGCTTGTATTTTCCTCCAAAGATCATCGGGCCCAGTTTCAATAGGCTGTCCAGAGGCTTGCTTACTGGACTCAGCTAAGTGTTCTGGGGTGTAAACCCTCCCTGTTGTGGTCATGCCCTGCGCATCAGTTGTTTCTCCTATCTTAGCCTTCCCTTTCCTCCTAGCTTCAGCGGTGTAATCCCATGGTATGGCATTTGAGTGGAATGGTGTTATGTCTGACATTGCCATAGGAATAGGGACCCTTGGTGGTAATACAACAACTGCAAAGGGTGCGGGTGCTTTTGGAACTCCAAATTCGACCTCAATTGGTCCAAGCGCCTTTGCAGAAGGAGGCATTTCAAATTCGAGCGGTATAGACATGTTTACTTCATCATCCCTGGAGGGATGATTCTGCACAATAATTGGGTTAATTGTAACCGCTGGTTTTTTTGGTTCATCATCTTCAGCAATCAAACCTATCGACCCTTTGGGGTCCCAATCATCTTCGATCTCGATCATGTGAATGTTTCCACCTTTGTGGTCAGGCATAGGGTTGTTGCGAACATTAGGAGCAGGCTCATTTTCTACGATGACCTTATTGTCGATCAGGGTTTGAATCTTGTCCTTCAATGAGCGGCACTCATCAAGGATGTGTCCCTTCATGCCGGAATGGTACGCACAAGTTTTATTAGGGTTGACCCACTGGGAAGGATTTTCTGGAGTTATGGTTGGGATAGGGGTGACATAACCAGCAGCTTTAAGTCTCTTGTACAGCTGGTCAATTGGTTCGGCGATGGCTGTGTATTGTCTGGGAGGTCTGCGGTCAAAATTTAGCCTAGGTCTAGGAAAATTTTAACGGGTGGAAGGTGATTGGTAGTGAGAGGGTTGAGCATTATAAGCTTGGTAGATAGGTGCTGGTTGAGAGTATCTGGGTGAGGTGGGTTGATATGTGAGAGGTGGAGATGATTGGTGAATGGGAGGTGAGTTTTGATAAGAGAGTGCGAGTGCTTGGTAATTCGGGATAGGCTGATATGTAAGTAGAGGTGAAGGGTAAGTGTGGTATTTCAGTGGTGATTTGGCTCCCTGTGCGACCTTTACGGCACTCGCATCCTTCTTCTTGGATGTGCCACCAGACTGTAAGGCCTTGTTGGTGGCTTGTAATGCTTCAAGATTAGTAACCATACCATTATTAATGCCTTCTTCAATTCTTTCTCCCAGTTTGATGATATCGGAGAATTTCTGACCCTCGATCAGCATCAATCTTTCGTAATATTGTGGATCCTAAGCCTGGACGAAGAACCTATTCATTTTTTCTTCTTCTAAGGTCCGCCTAACCTTTGCAACTTCTGACCTCCAACGAGTAGCATACTCACAGAATGTTTTGGTCGGTTTCTTCTTCAAATTCTAGATGTAGAATACATCCGGTGCATTCTCTGTATTGAATCAGAATCTATCCATGAAATCTGATGCCATGCCTACCCAGCTTGTCCATCTCTTGGGGTCTTGGCTGATGTACCATGATAAAGCATCCCCCTTCAGACTTCTCATAAAGAGCTTCATACGGATCTTCTCATCCTTTCCGACTCCGACCAGCTTATCACAATATGTCCTCAGGTGGACTCTGGGATCTCCTGTTCCATCGAACATTTCGAACTTGGGAGGTTTGTACCCCTCTGGTAGTTCAACATCCGGCTGAATGCAGAGGTCTTCATAATTCAACCCCTCGATACCTTTGTTGCCTTCCACGCCCTAAACTTGGTTGGTCAACTTCTTGAGTTCTGCTGCCAAGTTTCTGATAAGGGAGTCCTTGTCATGAGACTCGGGTGCATTTGAGGCTGGTTGAGTGTAGTGGGCTGCAGTATCCACGTAGATAGGAGTGTTATGGAGATGGTCATTTGTGGTGTTCGGTGGTTCGGGAATGAGTAGTGGAGTGTTGTTTGGAGTGTGGCATGTGTTTCAGTGTTGAGTATGAGTGAGTTGTATCTATGGTTGTGGGGTGTTTTGTGGAGGTGCGGGATTCTGGGTGTTGGGAAGGTTGACATCAGGAGCGGTGAGAGAAAATGACAGGTTCGCCAAATTCCGAACCTGATCCAGTTCTTCTCGGAACTTCAATAATTTTTGCTCAAGTTGGGCAACAGTTTCCTTAGCAACCAGGGTACCCTAAGGAATCTCAATTCTTTCAATTTCCTTTCTGGCGCTTGGATCTCCCATTCTACCTTTGTTCTTGTTCCGGATAGGACTCGGGGGAGGAGGAGGTGGAGGGCCCTTGGATCTTGTAGAGTATGATGATGGTGCCAGAATGCACGAACTAACCTTTGGGGAGGGGAATAAAATTAAAAAAAACAAAAGGTAATAAGTTAGTGCAGGTTATGAGAAAAAAATGTTGCAGTATTTAAACATATTGTGCAAGAATATAAATCGCGTCCTAATTTGGGTGCCTCATTGTGCCCGAGGTAGGCCTAGTGACAAATAGTTTTGGAGAACTTATAATGCTAAATGCCTCATTTTATTGATAAAAAATAAGACGAATCCAAAACGACGCTAAATAATAGAAAGTAAAATATCACTAGTGGCCATTGGCCTCATTACATTAAAATAAAGAATAAAAAGAGTCCTAACTACTTGGTCCCGGAAGGACCTTCCCTAGATTCGTCATCTTTGTCTCCCTCGAACAGCTTCACCAGCTCGCGTAGTTTAGGCCAAATATCCACCTGCATTCCCTTCAGTGTTTTGACAGTCTTCAATCCTCTTGATGAACTTTCCTTCCAGCTCCACTAGACCCCGCTCCAAATACCCTAGTCGCTTGTTGGCGCTGACAGACATATCTTTCCACTAATTTAGCAGCCTTGGGTGAATGCTAGTTACCATGCCAAATCTGGGGACTTCACGCCTCATTTTCTGCAAAACAAAGCATTAGGCCCTTACCTCACCGGACTCGACTATTTAAACCAATAATTAGCATAGCAAGCATTTAGTTCTCCAAATAAATGCACAAAACATGGAGGTGTCCGTTTGGGTTTCAAGGAAACCCGGTGGACTTTGAACAAGGCTATCCTGATGAGTCATTATGTGGACAACATAACTGACTTAGCTAGGTTTGACCATGATGCATGTATAGTTTAAACGGAGTAAAGTTTCTATTGGGGTATTAGACAGGTACCCTTGAGCGGACAACTCAAGAGGGAAAGGCACGGATCCGTCGACTGCACCGCTGATCGACTGGTTTTACCGCAAATACGCCTTTGCCAAATTTAAGGGGTAATAATATTGGAAGAGTGCAACCACTCATTATAAGCGTTGCTATAGTATTTGTTTGGCACGAGTGGAATATGATGTTGAAGATGCAGTTTACAAGAATGAAACAAATTGACATTTATTTCTACGTTCATAAAATAAATATTTACAATAATTGTTCAAAATTACAACGGTATGGATGGAAAGTGGTAAATGAAAAGAAATTAAAGAAAAAGAAACAAAAGACAAGTTAGTTTACGAAAGTTGGGAAGACAACTCTATTCCCGTTTGGCAATTGGGTTTATGGATTTGAAGAATCGCCACCTAATGATTATAGTGCATTCAGACACTTTAAGGATGAATTTGAGATGAAGAACCTGAGTTTGGGTAAGGGCTAGAAATTATCTCGAGGGAAAGGTGTTAGGCACCCCTCAAGACCCACTAGTGGGGTTCCCGGACATGATACAATTGTGACTTTAAGCAAGCAAACACAAGTAGACAAGCAAGAATTGCAAATAATAGTTGCAAATGATTTGAAACTAAAACGAAGTTAAAGAAGCTGAAATTTTACAAAGAAAGTAGTTTTCGAAATAAAATAAACAGGTAAAGGGATAGGGGTCCTACATTTATAAATAATATGGATCACCCCATACAATACAAGGTAACCGTTTATACACGTGGTCATCATATTCATATTCTACCCTTCCCACCCCGTTAAGGTATTAAAGCGCGAAATGTCTCGTTACTTATTGCATGCTAGTACCCGTCCCAATCCTATCAGCCCCGGAGGCATTTGGACTACTAATCCTAAAGGGAGAGGGGTTTGGGGTCTTTTGGGAGTTTTCAAAGGATAAAATACTAATGCGTCAATCAAAACACATAATGCAAGTAAAGGGGAAGGCAAATAATCAAATAGGGCTCAAATAAGCCTCCTTAAATCAGATAAAGCCATAGAGTTTAGCATGTCTTGCACGTACTGGTTTGGTCTTAAATTAAATAAAGCGACGAGCGGATTGGTTCAATACATATTGTTAGGCGGGAAGTCTGCATTAGGCTCGCTCGAATGCAGTTGTCTAACTGATCTGATTGATTAATTAATCCTTAGTCTAAGTGTTGGATGGAACTATTGATTTTTAAAACACAAACGGATTATAAAGCAAAGTTATAGAGTAAAAGGAGTTTCAGAAAAAACATGTACTATTTTAAAAAGGTTTAACAGAAAAGTAATGAACTTCAGAGGACATGCAGACCAATTGGAAAAGAGTTTCATGAGTTTCAGAAAAATGCAGATTCGTTTAGAAAAGATTTGTTACTTTACGAGCTTCAGTAAATACTATTTTCAAAAGGTGAATGCTAATTTGAATGAATGAAACGGCTCAGATTCAAAGCTCCTATATGCATGCTCTCTATGCGTTAACTAATTTGGACCTTTTAAACAGGAGTGCTGTAGACATTGTATCTATATAAAATTTTGTTGTTAAGCCTAATTGTTTGCCTAATAACGTTATTATATGCAGAAATGAAAATCCCTATAGGCATGGTATCTATATGCTTAGTTGCAGAAATCAAAGGTTATATCCTACAGACATGTTTTCAACGTGTGAAGTTGTTCAAATCAGAAATAAATCCCTATAGGCATATTTTCTACCCTTAGTGCATAAAAGTAAACCCCATCCCTTTTTACTAAATCCCCATGAGTTTATACAAATTATTACAGACCAGAAGAATACAACTGAAATAAAAAGTACATCAGGAATTATCAGCTAAATCCGAACAGCCTAATTAAGATTTAGTGTCTAATATTATGAGATTGAGCCACTTTCGAGATCCAGATTTCCAAGGCCTTCTCTTATGTAGGGTGTTTCAGAGATCCAAGGGGTTTAAGGAACCCTAGGCAGTGCTTACACCCAAGATGTTAATCAGAATGAGTTATAGTGCAGTATGGAAGAGCCAACCCTCAAGTGTCCAAGTTCAGAGGGAGCTCAGGGGTCCCAAGGCAAGGCTCACAAGAGAGGGGCAGAAC